>CAKNYM010049578.1:0-56497 GCA_932195095.1 Andricus curvator
TGTCGATTGACGCAACAATGACAATGGCAATTATCAAAACCATGGCAATAATATGGTAGTAATAATAAGCTGGTTCTCACAATTGAATAGTTGGCCCATAAAGTTGAGGGCTTCAAAACTTTCGATTTTTCGTGAAAAAAACGAAGCACAGTATTTTCGGAGAAACTGACGGTGTTTTTTTGCTTTTGCCAAGTGACAAAAGTACATGCAAAATACACAACTCGAGACTTTTCAGGAAATTGCTTTTAGGTTAGGGACGACAGTCGGAAAATAGAATGAAGTTGGCTGCGCACGATGCACGAGTCCACCCGAGGCAGCACGAACCCACCCGAAATAATATTTACTTTTTCCACTGTGCCTCACTTTTATCACTGTCCATTTACTTTTTCCACTGCATCTGTCCACTTTAGTCACTGTTGCCCGGAAAGGTCGGCACTGCGCATGCGCCACGTCATCGAGCAAAAATCGGTAACTTTTTACACCAAAAACAGGTGGAAAAACTGGCACTTTTTCGCGAATTATAGAAAAAACTATTTTTATTTTATTTTTATTAATTAGAGATTATATTAAGGTGAAAGATTCAAGATCATAATTATTGCAACACTTTTTAAGATGGAATTAAGATTTGATTAGAGATTTAAAAAATGTACTATCCTAAAAATATTTTATTTTAATTATTATAATTATATGCCAAACTAGGCAAATTCGAATTTTCACACGACCCTGAAATTTAAAATTTTCTAAAAAAATTATCTGTTAGTCCTAGGATACTGGAAATATTCCAGATTGTAACCACTAGTGACTAGATACTCTAGCCTAGCGAGTCTAGCGACTCAAAAATCGAGCGAAGTGGTCGGCAAGCGCTCTCAAGAAAGGGTGAGTGTTTCATAGGCTACAGGTTAAAATCAAATTTGAACCAGTTATAGACCAGATCTCCTAATTTTTCTTACTTTTTTAATCACTGATATAAAAAAGAATCATATAACATAACAAACTTTATTCCTTAACGCAATTCTACATGACAAAAGCTTCAATTTAAGCCGTGCCCGAGTGAAATCGGACTAAAAGAAAAACTTCGAACGTAAGGGTCTGAAACATCAAATTGTCTAATTTTACTTTTTTTTCATATTTTTAACCAGTGATATAAAAAAAGAGAATACAGTTTAGAATATTGTATTCCTTATCACAATACTGCATGCTAATAGCTTCAATTTTAGCCATGCCCGAGGAAAATCGGACTAAAAGAAAAGTTTCCAGCCTAAGAGTAACAAATATTATAAGAGTTAGGAGTTTTAAACGACTGACGGACGGACATCGGACCGTCCTAATCTTGAAAAATTTGTCAAAGTAGGCGACATGTGGCTACAAAAAAGATTTCGCAGCCTTATTAAGTCGTTTAAATCTCCCCCTCCTTTCCCGTCACTTCCTTCCCACTCATCTCATCTCGTCTTGTCTCGTATCGACTCTCGTCTCGAATCTCGTGCAAAAGGTATAACGGACGAACGGACACCCGACTGAAGCTATATGGGTTTCTGCCTGGGGCTATGAAATCCTAAAAAACAGAATACTTGTAGAGTTGACGAAAAACCGAACTTTAAAGAACGGAATCAAAGTTTATGCTATGGCTTAATGTCTCTGTTTAGTAAATTTCGAAGTAAATTTTGAAAAAATCTTTGAAAACATCTCTAACAAAGTCCTCTCGTGTTACAGAATTGCACAAAAAGCCTCATTGTCTCTGATGAGCCGATCACATCGACGTTTGGAAACGTACTTTTCTCATTTTAAGGCTTTTTGTGCAATTCTGTTACACAAGATAACTTTGTACAAGATTATTTTTTTAAAGAGTTTTAAAGAGAAAAAAGAAAGAAGAAGAATGCTACTGGTCCGTTTGATTAATAAGACTAAAATCTTAGGAAATCTCCGAGGCTATAAAGCAATGAGCTTATTGCGAAGAGCAGTGGAGAATATTTTTTTAGGACATGAACAGCTCAAACATCACGGGGAATTTACGTCCGGATGAGTGGATTGAACTGATCACTGGTCAGTAACAGACGGATAGAGACAAGGGTTCATTGTTGGATGTTAGACCTCCTAGACGTGCGAGTTTCTTTCTTTAGCCCGCGGGTGAAAAGAATTCGCATCTCTCGGTCTTTGTCCGATGGTTGTTGGTTGCTGGACTGCAAACCAGAGTATCGAGCGTGTTTCACCTTTGACGGTTGGAAACACGATGTCGCTTCGGGTCACAAAATAATACGCAGCTTTGATGGGTCATGCCCGCTGCTTGCCTACAACAGTATACATGATAATATCCCTAGAGTTACAACTTACAATTACTAAGAGTAAACTAAACTACGTTCAACCATATATCCTGATAGGAATCGTCTCACTCTTCACAATCAGTTTTTCACCCACGTTACTTCCCTTATCATTAATTCATCGAATCAAGGACGTGTTAAGTTATTCAGCATTGCGTTCTAACGGTAAATGCTCAGCTGGAACGCGTTTCCTTACACTTGCAATTCGATTATTATGCATCATTGGGTCATCGATTTGATGATCGTAATTTTAGGCAATTATATTCACTGCTGGTACTTGAACGTTTAATTGGTCAAACCTTCTCTACACGCATGCTCTCCTCTCACGTGTGTAACAGGAGAAATTGATAGGATGTTTTATGAGGTTTTGCAAAACAGTTTACATCCTTAGTGGAAGGTTAATTGCGGTCTGTTCTTTCGTGCAATATGATGATTGGAGACGCATCAAAATTAAAGGCTTGAGTCAAAGTTCAACGTTTGCCAGTTCAAGTATTTTAAGAAATTATTGCGTTTAAAGGAAACAAACTTGCAATTTTAGGACTCGAGTCTTTGGTAACTGGAAATGCGATTTCCCGAATGGTATATAACTTCAAGTTACGATGCATATACCGATTGCACGATTGCACGTGGTTACAATCAAATCCACAGTTTAAATTATTGAACAATAAAAAAGCCCTCTTTTAAGAAAAGTGTTAAAAAATACTAATTGTGGCATTCAAAATTTGTCAAGGAAATTAAAATATGAACAACAGTAAATACAATGCCTTTTCTTATCTCTTTAATCGTTTTGACAATATTTTAAAGATTTTTCAATACATCTGACCGGACCCATTTCAAATTTGTTTTCAATAAATTGAATTTTCGAGTTTTTTCGTAAACGCAGTAAACACACACAAAAAAGGTTCAATTTGAACCAAAACAATAAAAAAACCTCAATATTGTGTTAAGCTAAATATTCTGAAGTATTACCCCGTAAAATGATACATTTTTAACAGAAAGTTATCCCCTATTTGTTATTTTTTAAATAAAATTATTCTTGACGTCTCAAGCCTTAAAAACAAAAAATGGTCTTTTAAAAAATGACAAATTATTTTTATAAAAAAAATGATGGTATAATTTTATTCTTAGAATCTATCTAAATCTACAATTTTTAGAAGGTGTAATGTTTAAAAAAATGTGGCACATAGGTTCTCGCACAGTCACAGAGGTTCCTATCCTATTTCATGTCCCAGTTTTCCCATGTTATTTTATATTAAAATCCTTGCGGAATCCCATATGGGGGCCCATGCGGGTTGGTATATAGGGCCCCATGTGGGGATTTTTAGTATGTTAATAAATGTCCCAATTACTGCGGTTATTTGATTTTAAGATATTGATTAAAAATAAAGTAAATTTTCTATTACACTGCCGGTCAAAAGTTTCCGGACACCTCTTTTTTGATGACTAAGTTCCTTTTATTTCAATTATGTCAGAGCTAAGAATTTTTCTCTTTGAAGTGTTGAATGCTCTCAAAATTCTGTACGAAATGAGCCAGGATGAAGCCAATTCGTCTATTTTTTGAGTAGATATTGCAAAAATAGTGGAAATTTAAATGTTTTCCTACATTTTCAGTAACTTCCGTAATAATCAAAAACGCGAAAAAGTATTGTCCACACGTCTTATGATATCCAAATTTTAAAGTTGAAAAAATGAAATTAAAAAAAATATGGGCTTGTAGAGAATGACAAGATGGAACTTTTTTCTATTTATAGTTTTTCTTTCCGATGTATATTTTTAATAATATGATTGAAAAAGTAGACATACCCATTATGCCCTAGCGATGCCTACAAAATCAAGAAAAAACTTAAAAATGCCAATTGTTTAATAATAATTAATTGCAAATGGACACCTGACGGTAAGCACGTTTTTTTAGCTTCGGCGAAGAAAAGTATCGAGGGAACTTTAGAGCTGAAACAACTTCCAGTGAGACATTTGTTCCTTACTATTGGAGGAAGATTTATGGAAATTTTTAGATCGATTCATTGAAAATTGGCGGAAATATCCATTTTGTAAGAAAGCACGTGACGTTGTCTACGATTGCATCGTTAGCAGATTCAAGCGTTTCTCGACGTTAGTACTCTCGCCTTTACACTCTCCTATTAAGGACTCCACTTTTAGAAATTAAACATTTAAAAAACCTGCCCTGTCCCCCAATTGATAGAAAATCGACTGCTTTATATTTTTAGACATTTCGTTGTTTTCAGTGAATTATAAAATAACTGAAAAGAGGAAAATTTGTGCTTCGCAAGTTGTTCCACCCTTTATTTTATTTTCTTCGTTTTAGTAATAAAGAAGATCGCAGATCGCTTTCTGATTGCTTAGATCAAATTGAATATTATATTTCTCCTTTCGTCACTATAAAACAATATAATTAGAAATTTCTAGTTATTTTTAAGTTTTTGAATTATGTCAGAACTTCAAGTAGGCCGTAAAAGGCTTTGCGACGAAAGCAAGTGGAAGAGAAATGTGACAAAAGATTGCAGCAACAAGGTAATGCAAGAATGATATCTTAATTATATTTAAAATATCCAAATCAATACAATTATTGGCATAGTAAAATGTTAAATTATTCAATTAATTCTAAAATTTTCGTTAGACGTGTAAATTAAAGTTCGTTAAAGGACTCCTCACGTAAAAGTGACAGCTTTGATAGGTGCTAAAGAAGCGTTTCCTATAAGTGAGGGGTGAGGTGATCTAAAAATTTTTATTTGGAATTTTCAAGCTCTCATGTCCCCAAATTTGATATTTAGAAGTTCCGTAAACCCCATCAGCTTAAAATGTGTATCTCATAAGAAAAAATAGTTTTTTGTGAATTTTTGGACGGAATCATCAATATTAGGGATATCGAGTTGTCCTTCAACATTTCTCTTCGCAATTAGTTATAGAATTTAAATAAAAAGTTACTTTTAGAGCGTCATCATCATAAACCTGTTTTATTATGCTTCAAAAAATCCCCATAAGTGAAAAATTGAGTTTTGTGAGTTTTTGGCGCTTCAGCAACAAACATTGATTGTTTCGATTCCCTGAAAAGTGCTCCGTCGGCTGGAGGTGTTGGAATACGATAATTTGATAAAAAATACATTGATAAAACAAGCTAAGTAAAAGCAAAAATGTGAGTAATGTTTAAAACTTAGATTACTTAGCTTTTTCAGCCAAAGAACTACATCAAAGTATATAATTATATATATATTTTACAAAGCAGTACAAATCATAATAGATAATCTGTTAACAAAAAAGTGACAACTAAAATAATAAAATGTGTATATAATATTAATTTTCCTGTGATAAAACGGTAAAGAAAATGTATCAAAAATCCTTGAATTTACTCGTCCGAAAAACTACACCGAAATATATAATTATATAGATTTTAGAAAATAGTAAAATCCCTGATAAGTGAAAATCTGGCAAGAAAAGGTGATTATATTTGTGATATAGCATAAAAAGGTTTAGAAATAATAAAGAGAGTATCTAATTTTAATGTTCCTGTGTGACAATATTTCAAAAAATGTATGATAAATGATCAGAAATGATGATAAACAATTGTGACAATGTGTTTTATAATTGAGGAATAAACAACTTGTGAAGCACAAATTTTCCTCTTTTGAGTTATTTTATAATTCACTGAAAACAACGAAATGTCCAAAAATATAAAGCAGTCGATTTTCTATTAATTGGGAGACAGGGCAGGTTTTTTTAATGTTTAATTTCTAAAAGACGAGTCCTTAATAGGAGAGTGTAAAGGCGAGAGTACTAACGTCGAGAAACGCTTGAATCTGCTAACGATGCAATCGTAGACGACGTCGCGTGCTTTCTTACAAAATGGATATTTCCGCCAATTTTCAATAAATCGGTCTAAAAATTTCCATAAATCTTCCTCCAATAGTAAGGAACAAATGTCTCACTGGAAGTTGTTTCAACTCTAAAGTTCCCTCGATACTTTTCTTCGCCGAAGCTAAAAAAACGTGCTTACCGTCAGGTCTCCATTTGCAATTAATTATTATTAAACAATTGGCATTTTTAAGGTTTTTCTTCATTTTGTAGGCATCGCTAGGGTATAATGCGTATGTTTACCAAATTTCAAATAGTTTCAATAATATTTGTCTGAGTGGAGACGATTTATGTTTTAAAAAATAATTGAATTTGACGAAATTTTGTCATCCCTTTTTCAATTATATTATTAAAAATATACATCGGAAAGAAAAACTTTAAATAGAAAAAAGTTCCGTCTTGTCATTCTCTACAAGTCAATATTTTTTTTAATTTAATTTTTCCAACTTTAAAATTTGGATATCATAAGACGTGTGGCCAATACTTTTTCGCGTTTTCGAGCGCTCGTCCCCTTATTGCATCCGGGCCCTCAATTGTGGCGGCATTAACGAGCGTGATAGTATGCATGTTACAATATCTATTATATTATTAAATAGATAATTAAATTATTGAATAACAATAATTACAATAATAGTACATTATTTATACCATTTCCCATACTTTTGTCAAGGATATCTGGTACATTTTTATCTTGATGACCTTTTTTTTTTAGTGATCGCTTGTAAATTTTTGACCGTCCTAGTTTTAGACCCGACCCAGATGGTAACCCTAAATAATAATCAAATCTTAATAATTATAATTCCAAACTTATCTTGGGCTCAAAAGAACACGCAATGTTTACTTTATCGCCCATATAAATAAATATATATAATTAAAAAAAGGGTTAAGCAACCACCGCAGGGTCCCACTGGGAGCAACTGCCATCTATGAAAATGACAATGGCTCCCAGCAGAACCGTGGTAAATCACACATATGGCCACGTCTCGCGACCATGAGATGGGTGGTCACAAGTCACGATGAAATCACAACGACAGGCCGGCGAAACCCTCGTGTGTCTTGAGGACACGAAGCGACCAAAGTATGACAGCTTTCTGCATCCATCTCGCAAGTGCCTTGGCATATTTTTGGCACGCGGGTATGGCTTTAAGGTCACGAACCAGTGAGAGTTTCGCACCTCCAAGAGCACCGATCACGAGGACAATTACTTTAACCGAATATTTTGGGTACAGTCGTTGTAGCTCCCTTTTAAGGTTTTGATACCTCTCCTCTTTCTCCTTCTCCTTGGCAGTGATGTATTTGGACGGAGCCGAGAATTCGATCACGAATATAGCTTGTTTCTCAAAGTCTTGGAGAACGATGTCAGGCCGCAGGTGTGCAACGGAGACTGCTGTCCGAAAATTGTAGTTCCAGAAAATTTGGACAATTGACTCTATCTCCCTCTGAGCGTTCGGCAGAGCAGGGTCGCGGCCAACACCGAAAGAGCAACAAATATGGTAATAAAGCACTCTTAGGGCCGCATTATGTCTGTAGAGATACGTCGTTCCCGCGTGAGTTGGACACTCGGACAGTATGTTTTCTAGGTACTCAGCGTGTGCATGACACGCTCTGCACCTATCGCTGGGAACTTGTTGACATAAAATGCGGTAACGGTATAGGCGTCAAAAGGCGTGTTCCCACCTATACATTTAATGGCATTTTTGCATTGTTGGGGGAAAAAATGATCTGAACTATATTCAAAATCCTCTTCAGACATAGCAATTCATTTAATCCGGATCACATTGAACTCATTCACCTTGAATGAACCATCTCCTCGAGTTAACACAAAAAGTGAGCTGCTATTGTTACTAATAGGTGACAGTAAGAACAGGTGGCACCAGTGCAAAGAAATGGAGAAAACGCGCTGTCCCAACCTATACCTCGGATTGGGACGGAAGCAGAATACTTTTTGATACTTTCGCCTATAACGTCTAAATCTTGAATTAATATGAATGCGAAGTGAGAGATTTCGCGTTCAATGCGTATTAATGCAAGAGTTCTAATATGTTTGAATACTATAGAATGCGAAACAGAATTTATCTCAACGCTATTGAATGCGAAGCAGAAAACATCCGATTGCTAAGTATTAAATTGCATTCACGAGATGTTCTCTGGAAATTTGCTTTTCCGCAACCTCTCATTCAAAGCGCAATACTTTTAAATACGTTTCAATCTAACATTTTTTGTAGGGTTGCTTAAAAATGTCAACATCTTACATCGATCAAAAGTTAGACTACCAGGACTTTCATATATATCTCGTAAAGAAGGAATTCCAAAATAAGGAAACATTTGGCAATTGAAACCCTTCCGGAGAGAAATGTAATTTTTTTAAATCAGGTTTTTTTGAGGCCTCGTTTTTAAGTTATTCATAAATAATCTAAATGCTCATTCCAAATACATTATAAATAAATTCCAAAAACGTTTCACATTGACAAATAACATTAAACAATATAATTACAGTGATTTTTTATTACTTATATAGTCAATAATAACTAAACAATGTAAAAATAAAATATAGGTTATGCTCATACGTTACAGCTAATTATTGTTTCTTTCCTTATTACTATTTTTTTTCTTTATTCGATATAAAGACATTTTAGTAAGCGTTTATAGTGTTAATATAATTATTTAATAAAAAGGTTCAGTTATCCTTAATTCTTGATTTTTTTCCTCTTTTAACTACGATATACTGCCGTTTAGTTTTGTACTAATTTTAGTCTAGGATACACGCACATGTAACAGTACTTGGCCATAACCATGGAAACCATTGTTATATGCTTTAAATAAGTCACAAACTTTAAATACAGCCTTTCGCATAATTGCGCGGTGAATCGCTACAACTACCTATTATCTTAATACATTTATTAACAAGTTTTCTTTTTACAAAAATCTGTGGAATATTTTTTCTTAAGACCAAAAAAGAACGCATATCAACAGCTATTACAAATTTGAGACAATTTAGGCACTTTCCACATCACGCGTAAGTCATAGTTTCTGAAAAACTGTAGCGATTTGCCCCGGTTGACGGTATACTTTTCATCGAAAAGTTAATATTTTTGTCCGACCTCCCCTGAAACCGCACCATTGCATGCACGTGAAGCAGGCGTAATGTGACCGCTCCCAGCAGAGTGAAATTCGCATATGCGCACTCCGCCACCGGGCCGACATGAAACTTTACGCCCGCTACACATACACTGCATCACGTAAGTGAGAATATAGAGAAAATTATCTTTAAAAAATTTGCATCGCTGGACCCCACAGTCTCCCTTCTGCTAAGTACGTTATTTCTTCCTTTCACTTATAATCTAAAATTGTCAAGTACACCAGACATCCTCTATCTGCTTCACATGCTTGTTTTTAAGGAGGGTAGGACAAAAAGTATCGTGTGTATCAAGGGCGGACGGCTATCTTGCCTTCTTGCCGCCCTCGATACACAATGTACTATTTCCAGGGTGGCGACTCGGCGGACGATTTCAAATTCCCGGTCATTTCCCGGTTTTCCCCGGTCAAGTTTTTCAATTTTCCCGGTCAACTCAAAGTAACATATTTATAATTGCCGCAAAACGCAAACATTTATTTTAATTCATGACGTTCGTTCTAAACGACTTTTAACACAGCAGAGCAAAACGTTGAAAAATAAATGAATTTTGAAAAAAATACTTAAATTTTCCACTAAAAATTATCAATTTTTTACAAAAAAATGGAATAGTTAAACTTTCAGTTGAAAAAATTAATTTTCAACAAAAAAAACGGATTTTCAATAAAATAGTTCAATTTTCAACCAAAGTGATGAATTTTCAAATCAAATTATGAATCTTCATCTGGAATAGTTAAATTTTAAACCAAAAAGATAAATTTTCAACTAAAATGATGAATATTTAACTGGAACACTCGAATTTTCAACCAAAAAGACGAATTTTTAAAGAAGATTACATTTTAAATAAAAAGATTAATTTTCTACCCAAAAATACAATTTTTCAACCAAATACATTAACTTTTAAAGAAAGGTTTGAAGTTTTAATAAAAAAAGACAAATTTTCAAACAAATAGTTAAATTTTGAACTGAAAAAATATTAATTTTCAATCGAAAATGGAATAGTAACATTTTTAGTTTAAAAAATTATTTGTAAACCAAACATAAGAGTTTTCAACTAAAACAATGAATCTTTAACTGAAATAGTTTAATTTTCAAACCAAAAAATTAATGTTTACTAAAAAAAGATAAATTGTCAACCAAAACTTTAATAATTAAATTTCAAGTTAAAAAAATTAATGTTTAACCAAGCAGATGAATTTTCAACAACAGCTATGGAATTTTCAATTGGAATAAGTTAAATTTTCAGTTAAAAAAATTAGTTTCAACAAAAAAAAAACTAAATTTTAACAACAACAAAAACTAACTTTCAAAATAATAGTTACATTTTCAAACAAAGTGATGAATTTTCAAATAAAATTCTAAATATTCAACTGCAATAATTGAATTTCAAACCAGAAAGATGAATTTTTAACTGGAATGATGAATCATTAACTAGAATTGAATTTTTGACCAAAAAGATTAATTTTCAACCAAGAAGATTAATTTCTACCAAAAAAGACGAATTTTCAACTAACAAAGATAATTTTTCAACCAAAAATTGAATAATCAAATTTTTACTCAAAAAAGAATGTTCAACCAAAGACATGAATTTTGAACTAAAATTATGAAATATTCAACTGGATTAATAGTTACATTTTCAGTTGAAAAAAAAAATAATTTTCAACCAAAAAGCATCCAAAGAAAAAACAAATTTTCAATCAAACAGCTCATTTTTCAACCAAATAAATGAATTTTTAATTAAAACGATGGATTTTCAACTAAAAAAAAAAATTAATTTTTAACAAAAGAGCTTAACTTTCAACCAAATAATTTTATTTCAAACCTAAAAGATGAATTTTCAACTGAAATAATCAATATTTGACTGGAATACTTGAATTTTTAACCGAAAAGAAGAATTTTTAAACAAGAAGATTAACTTTCAAAGAAAAATAAGATAATTTTTTACCAACAAAAAAATCGATTTTTTAACAAAATACATGAATTTTCATCGGAATAGTTGAATTTTCAATTAAAAAGACAAATTTTTATCCAAATTGTGGAATTCCGAACTTGAAAATTTTAAATTGCAACTCAGAATGGAACAGTTGAATTTTCGTTTAAAGAAATTAATTTTCAACCAAACTGGTGAATTTTCAAATAAAATGATGAACCTTCAACTGAAATGATGAATCTTTAACTGGAATAGTTTAATTTTATGCCAAAAAGATGAATTGTCAACCATAAAGTTTAATTGTCTACAAAAATAGATGAATTTTCCACAAAGTACATACATTTTCAAACAAATAGTTTAATTATTAAATGAAAAATATCAATTTTCAACCAAATAGTTGAATTTTCATCAAAAAAAGATAAATTAATTTTTAACAAAAGTTTAACTTTTAACCCAGTAGTTGAATTTCTAACTAAAAAACGATGAATTCGCAACGAACAATGTAAAAAAATTCTATTATAATTCAGAAATATTTCTTCTTTGAAATTCCACTTCTACTCTGAAAACTGCTTGCAGTACTTTTATTACCTAAAATTTAGAAGAGGGAACTTTCAAATTGTGACGAATTCTGACTTGAAAGAGGGATTTTTAAAAATTCCTTTTTTCTCAATCCGAATTATAATTCCTTTAAAAAATTCCCATTCCATGTAAAACATTCCCTGTTCCAAGTGAAATTGTATTTCTTGAATTTTACTATGATCAGAAGTAAATTCCTGGTTTTTTCCCGGTCAAGTCGCCACGCTGTATTTCGTAAATTGCTTGATTTTTTGGTATTTATTAATGTTTTTTATTTACAAAATACGTCCTCGTTGAGAGTGAAACAAAAACATTGTTACTTTATTATATGTATATTAATTATATTATAGTCCCGTTCCCGAATCTACAAGTTAAATTTTCGAATAGAACCGAAGAAATGTCGCAGTTTTAATTTTGGGCTAACAAAACCTATTGTCCACAGAAAGCCAGAAAAAAAGATAGAAACAATATTTTCGACTTTCAGAAGACAACAAAGTTTTCGACGTCGGAATAATACCAAATTTGGAGAAAACTGACCCAAACTCTCCTCCTGAAACTACAAGTACAATTTACGAATAGAACTTTACAAATGTCCCCTTTTAGCTATTCCGCCATCTAAAGTTACTGACCCAATGAGTCAGAAAAAAATTATAAACGAAATTTTTGACACTCGGAAGACAACAAAATTTTCAACTTTCGGAATACAAACAAATTGAGGGAAAACTGTCCGAAACTCCGCTCCCCAATCTAGAAGTTAACTTTTCGAATATAACTGAACAAATGTCCCTTCAGTGTTCGGCTATCTAAAGCTATTGTCCCAAGGAGTCAGAAAAAATATATAAACAAAGTTTTCGACTTTCGGCAGACAAATAAATTTTGGACATTCGAAATACAATCAAGTTTGGAGAAAACTGACCGAAATTCCGCTCCCTAAAACGAAGAAATTCAATATTTGAATAGAACCGAAAAAATTTTAAATAGACTATTTTCAGTATATTCTTAAAATTGAGGAATTAAAAAATTAACCGTTTATAGGTAACAAATTTCAATTCAGTGTTCTAAAAAATGAAGTGTATTGTTTTTCAAAATCGGAATGAACAAATTAAAAATTGTAGCTCCAAAAATGTAATATGTCATATTTTGAATTTTGCAGAACTGCAAAATTGCACTTTCATACATTAAAAATTTCCAATTGCATTGTTAATTGTACTATTTTCGTGTATACCCCTCATAAATTCCTATGCGATCGTTCTTAAATTTAAAAATTCTATCCAAATTTTAAAATCTACTTAATGGTTAAATCCTGGAAGGATGGATTGTATTGGAAAAAGGATAAAAATAGGGTCTAAATCAACGACCATAATTTTATAAAACAGTATATTATCATCTAACAAAATAGATCCTTATATATACTCTACTACACTAAAATATTTTAGTATAGTAAGAAGATAATAATTAATAGCTAACTAAAAATAACGTACATTATGTTTTAGGGGCGCCATACGCATCCGGCATTCGTTCGATCGTATATCGATGTTGAGCGACGTACATAATTGGAACTCCCGGAATTTTGCGGATTCTCCTCTTCAAGTCCTTATCGTTCGTCGCTACAATGTAGCATTTGTGCTAAAAATAAAAAGACAAAATAAATATTGGTAAATTATTGTAATCATGAATCTGAAAATAGAGGAATTCTTTAATTAGAAACGGCTCAAGTCCGAGATGCCATCTAGTATCAAAAGTATGTACTAACACAAACGGGATATTATATTCAAAGTAATTTTATTTAAAAAAAAATAACTTAACAACATTTAATATAACGATTTTTTCCATTAATTTGACAAGTAAACGACTATTTGCGGTAAAACTTTAATTTTAGTCAATTTTAAAGTTAGGACTGATCTCGTTTGTCGCCGTCATTTTTTTTACTACTGCGCCATGTGCTCGGTTTCTAATAGCTTTTTGTATAACTTACTTGCGTTACTCGGTTGACGATACAATTGTCAGCATATGTTCCTCTGTGGTTACATTGCAGCCTTTCGAATCTCGGATCTTTTATAATTTTCAGAGCAATTTTGTATTTTTGACCGAGTTTTTCCAATTCACCTACGACACAATCTGTTATGTAGGGAATACATTTTGCGTAAAGGCACTCCATCATATTTTGTATGATATCGAGTTTGTTTTTGATCGAGAAGTTTACGAAATTCGTATCGATTAGAATGTGATAGGGTGGCCCTAACTGTGTGTTGTACTCGAAGAAAAGAGCTGACGATTGTTGCGGCCTAAAATTGAAAAATAAAAATGATTAATTTATTTATAATAATGAATTATGTATTATATTCATAAATGATTTATTTTTCATTGCTACCCATGTTTTCATTGTTTACTTACACTGTATTCACTTTTTCTCTAGGATCTTCTGGCTTTTTTTTCTTTGGTGGTGCACGTTTTTCCGGCTTTCTGAAAAATAAATGAAATCGGCATTGGCTACAGATTTGTACACTTTTTATTAGATAAATGCACATTTTGTTAAAGCTTATATAATATATTCTTTATTTGTTAAAATCGTGTTTTTGCATTCTCAAAAAAGGCAGTTTTTGAATTGCCAAGAAACAAGCAATTCGTTAAATACAGCAGCGAAACGAAAACTTTCTTCCATGACATTTAACTCAGCCGCGTTGATAAAAATAATGTTTTATTATTGTTTTGTCACGCTATATTATCCTTGTATATTAAATCGTATATGGAAAAAGGTGTTTTTTCTCACCCCATTCATGTCGCGTGGTTTTATAGGCTGTTTATAATAAGCGATATAATAGCACTGCATGAAAGTAAAACGTAAGTACGCAGTGTTGTTTATAGTTCAAAATGTGTGCAGTAAATTATGAAGACAAGTGAGTTGAAGTGCATCTTTTGTTGTCTAAAAAGACTTCGTACTTCGAAGGTTAATGATGCAATAACTCATTCTTAATAATAACTTTATAGTTACGCCAAACCATCATTACTGAAATAATTATTTTTAAAGAATGTAACAATAATTGGAGATGAAACGAAAATTTGAATTAAATGATTTTAAATTCTCTGAAATGTTTCTCAAATTATTCTTATTGAAGCTAGAATAATTACTGAATATTTCATATTTATTTAAAAGGTTTTAAGAATTAAGTAAATTATCATTGTACAAGTCATGCATTCATTTAAAAATATTTTTTGTCATATTTCTTTATTGTGCGTCTCAAATATTCTACAAATAATATTTTTCATGGCAGTAAAAAACTTGGATTACTAAAAGAATACAAAATTTGTTTCGCACATAGGATAATATAAGGAGAAAAAATTTATTTTCTGAAATATTTTCAAAAGCCTTTTTGATGTAAAAACTAACAATTCATTGTTATCTTCTATATTTTTTAAATTTTACTCACATTCGAGGATCACTGAGACTGATCATTTTCTTCATTTGTGCAAACTTCTGCATCACCACTCTCCGAGTCTTTTTATTCTTTCCCTGTAAATACAGTAAAAAATCTTATTTAAAACTCCCATGTTTCGTATTCAATTCATATTGCAAATTCTGAAATGATTATATTTTAACATAATTATCAAATGGCAGTAAATGCTCATTCATTCATTCATCATTCAATTCAAAATTGTTAAATTTCACAAAATATTAATTTGAAATGGTCTCAACTGAAAAGATCTAATTAGAAATTATTCAGATTTGCGTTTGGAAATTTTTTATTTAAAATTGTAAATATACAAGATGCGATCAACTCATGATTCCGAAATTTTTTTATTTTAAGACGGTTTTGCTGTGAAATTGATCGAACTCTAAGGTTTAAATTTAACATTTTTAAGGTTTAGGATTTAAAATTGTTTAATACACGGATAACGTTTATAAAAAAAAACAATGCTTTTTGCTGAAGTATAGCTTTGACTCCATTTTTTAAATATTATCTTGACACCAACAGAAACGATGCAATTAATTAAAACAAATATATATTTATTTTTAAATAGAATAAAATTGACCTTTTTCATGTTTAAGATCGAAATGAAAGCTACTTTCTTATGAATAATTGTATGCAAACAGAGCATGAAAAAATATTTACAATACAAAATTAGATTTCCAAACTACCTCCTTTTCGGCTCATTAGAGACAAATAAATAACAAAGGAAAAAAAAGAGGGGAAAAAGGGGAAAAGTCAACCAAAACCAACATCTTACTTTTTCCTGATTCTTTCTCCGTCTTTTCTATACTACTAGGGAACCAACATGTTTCGAGACCAATTTATATCTCATCAGGGATTATTTATAGGAAAATTACAAGGTTTTATTAAAAAAACCTCATGCTAATTAAAACTCACATTATACCTTCAAATAAAATCATAGATATTCAAAAAAAAGTTACTCTAATTTTGCATTCATCAGTGAAAAATTGATAAACGTATAAAAATTATTTTGTATAACAAGAATCTATAATGAGCCGAAAAGGAGGTAGTTTGGAAATCTAATTTTGAATTGTGAATCTTTTCAATGCTGTTTGCATAAAATTATTCATAAGAAAGTAGATTTCATTTCGATCTTAAATGAAATTGTTTAAATAGAGACACTAAACTCATGATTCGTTCCAATCTGCAAGGTTTGTTTCTGAATATTTAAAGATGTTATAGGGTTATTTTGATTGAGGCCAAATAATTTGTACCTCAATTTCTTGAAAGAAATCTTTTTATTTAAATTTTTATATAAAGAATGCTTTAAATATTGGCAATTTTAGAAATGTATACATTTTTTCGATAGTTTCTGTTCCTATTTGGAATATGTAATAATAATCTCAATAGATTGGTTCAGAATCGACCACAAAAAATTAAAACTGTTTTGATCCTTTGGATTGAAAACCATTCTAATAAATATAAAGCAATGTAAAGGTATATGATTAGAATGTTGTAGAAAATACACCTCTCAATTTATTATGGCAATTAACAACAAATATTGCAGTATTTTCACCATTCTTACCAAGTAACTTTCCCGCAAAGAAATGTAAGTTTTATGTTTAGGGCATGACAAGAAATTCATGTTTGAAATGAAATAACAATTTAACTCTACAAAATTAACGTATAAATCATCAACAATCTTGGCAAATGAACGAAACTGTTGTTTATCATGGTTCTTACGTTTATCACTAAACCTAACCTTACTTTTAAAACACGTGTTCGTTTGCTCCGAAATATAAATATTGCGTGGAAATTTAGAGAAAACCTTCGAAGCTTACCATTGCGAATAATCACGCAGCCTTAAAAACTCAATTTGACTTGATTTTTCTTATAAACTTTACACAAATAACTGCAAAAATCTAGGAAAAAAACACTACGAAAAACATCTGACACCATCAGTGACAGGCAAACTGTTCATTGCTGTTAACTGATTGGTGAAAACCGCGCATGCGCAGTTATTGAAAAGTCTTGGCGCTTATTTTTAAATCCTAAATGTTTTAAATTAGTACTTGTTTAAAAAATACAATTGAAATTGTAATAAGAATAAAAAACAATTTATAAATTAACTAATGTAAAGAAGGATGAGGTAAGATAATTTATTATTGCCTAACAAAGTTTATTTCTTCTAAAAGATGAAACTCGTCTGACCACGACGGGACGTCACTCTCGCTCACGTCAAAGAGAGGTTAACTTTTCAAGAAGAAAGTAATTTTTATTTTATTAAAGAAATTAAATAAATAATAATGGACAAAATAGAACGTGTCGGACAAATAAATTCAAATAAATTTTTTATTTGCTATTTTAATTGTTTGAAAAGAAGGTAGGAATCTGGAAAAATTAATAAAAAAGAAGTATTCAAGTAGAAACTGCCTTAGCGGTCAGGCATTGAAGTGAACGCCCCTTCTCGAGTCGACACGTTGGCTCGTTGGCTCTACAACGAAAAACGAATAGTGTCGCCACTCGCCAGTCGCAGTCTCATGTATGCATCAAGTTTTTGTACATTTTGTGTACTTGTCAGTTGTAAAAAGTGTTAATCACAGGCCGCGGGGGCAAAACCCAATACGTAAATAATTACTAAATCTTATATGAGTCATATTTTTTACTCCTATGCAAGGTGAGTGGAAATTTCATTGAAATTGTGCACAGCAACAAGTAATGAAAGATAGTAGGTTAAGTTGAATAGGTTAATGGCCAATGACATTTCCAAACATATATAGTTGACCGGATTCTTATTTTAACGGGACATTATACCGATTAATTTATCCGTTGCAGTAACAATTTTCGGTATATCCTTTTTAGTCCATCTTCATTCTGTGATATTAACAAAATTATTGCCTCTTTCGTGTTCTACTTCTTTCATATGATTTTAACTTTTTTTTAACATTTCCAAACATTGTAATCTTCCAGCCGTTCAAACCTTTTTTTTAAGTTTACGGTGTTGAAAAATAGCAATTCGGGTTTTAAAATTTCAATGAGAAACCTAAGTTTTGGATTGACAACAAATAATGTTTTCTTTATCTTTTTGCTACCTCAAAGTCAAAAATGAGACTTTTTTTAAAAAGTCTTCGCTCGCGTTTTACTATATATTTTTATAATAACTCGAAAATAAGTTTAGCTAGGGTTATAAAATTTGAAGGGAATGTAGTCCTAATTTATGCTCATTATTGACTAAGTTTAGGGCAGGGTCAGATAAGAATAAACTTTTTTTTTCGATTTTATAATTTGCTCAAAACCCGTTTTTTAACCAAAAAGGTTGAGGTTGATTCATTAAATATCGTAAGAGTGACAAAAAATGAATTTGAAAAAATCGAAATTTTTAAGAATTTTTATGACAGTATATTGAGAGTAATCCCAGACTCTGTAAAAGAGTTTTTTAACACTGGGTGGTATTTTGTTGATATGATTTCATAGAATGTGTATAGCTATCTCCATACCAAAATTTTCATCTTTAATAATTTTGGAAGTTTTTAATTTTTCGTTTATAAGAAAATTTGTTGTTGTTCTATTAGGAATGTAGCAACATAAATACATACCAAATTGCTTCATTTTGACCAGATGAGTCGATTGATGCATTTAGAAACATTCTGTGACCAAATGAAGTTATGATATGTACAGCTTTATCAATTTTTCTAACGTTTGTAAGAGAAAAACTTTCCTAATTAAAGATAAACCTTATAATAAAGTAGTAAACGTGCCCAAGCTACTTTGCAGCGGTTTTATATTTGAAAATCTTTATAGTTAAAAGTCGTAATATATTCAGAAATTTCAATAAAGGTTATAATCATTTTTTACATGTGATTTTACGTATGATCTTTGAAGGAAATTTATAAGAGTTCTTATTTCTAAATTCCTTTTGCAGAGCTTTACAATGACAGTAGTCTAGTTTTTTAAAAGTAAGTAATTTCATTAAAGCAGCTCCATCGTGTCTTAAACCGGCACGAAACTGACATTTGAACAAACAATTCTATCACTATCAAGCTCAAAATTATAAGCCTAATATTTATTTACAAATCTTAACATATAATTTGTGTTTAAGACTCGTCCATATTTGTATGAACCTAATATAATTTAATCCAATCTGTGAAAATTTTGCGTGATATTGATTTATATTGAAATTTTTATTTCAGAACGAGTTAAAAAAAATTAACTTGTCAAAATCAAAAGCCAACGGCCATGCCACGCTGAAAAAACCAGTTCTCGTCAGATCACTGAAGTTAAGCAGCGTTGGGCACGGTTAGTACTTGGATGGGTGACCATTCGAGAATACTGTGTGCTGTTGGCATATTATGGGTGTGGTGAGCCCAAACTTGTAGTTATTTATAACTACAAGAAAACTACCCACCTAGAAACACTACCCGAATCGGGTAGTGTCACGCCTACCCTGAAAGGGAAATGGCTTAATGGTATACAAACTTAATTTTTAACATTCAGAAATTATATTTAAAATTAAATTGTACTTTGGGTTTATAAAGCCTTTTACTATTATTTCTTTTTAATACTGAGAAAAATAGAGCAACTGAAAACATGAAGTTTGCTCTATTTCTTGATTTAATGAGACAGAAAAAAATGAAAAAACTCAATTTGGTTGACTTATTCTCGACAATGTTTAAAATATCTAAAAAACATTGTAAGAAAACCTAAAAGTATAATTGATATTTTAGTCGAATGATGTTTATAAGTTACATAAATGTCAGGTAAAGGCTAACATTGTTTTATTCCTTATCGCTATTTTGAAAAAAAATTCAAGATGCTTATTAACATCCTTTTTGTATCAATTTTATGATAAAGTAGAGATTGAAAGGTCAAATTTATCCCTACAATTTTTTTTTATTGTAAAACTTTCCGGAAATATTACTTACTTTACTTACAACAATTTGCGGTATTGGAAAACTTATTTTTTACATTTAATTGGAGAAAAACCAAAACAATCTTGAACTAATAAATAATGTATGCGACGGGTTTTATATTATTAATTAAAGTGTAACTCCAAACCATGAAATACCAAATTTCCATATTTTCTTATTTTCTGAACACTGATGTAAAAAAGAAGAATATAAAATAGAAAATTTCATTATTTATCGTAATTTTATGTGCTAATTTCCTCATTTGTCTTAGTTTTTAGCCGCTGCTAAAAAAACCATAATAGATAAGCGGATGAACTATGGGATTGCGGTACTGCAAATTTTCCTCGATGTTCATATTTTTTATTCAAATGAGTAACAGAAAAAGTAATATCATCTTGTCAGATAATATTATAATTATCTCAATATTATTTTGGTACCCTGATCAAGGATTTTTTGCATTGCACGTGTTAATTAATATTAAAACAACTTAAGAATACGTGTTTTCGGCGTAAAAACTTATGTAGCGAATTCAAATTTGTTTTAATCTTATAAAAATAGGGGATCATTATCTTATCAAAAGAAAGAAATTTACGTTTTAAGATTTTAGCAAATCCAAAAAAGGCAACGGCCATACCACGCTGGAAACACCAGTTCCCGTTAGATCACTGAAGTTAAGCAGTGTTGGGCGCGGTTAGTACTTGGATGGGTGACCGTCTGATACTACTGCGTTGCTGTTGGCGGTGGTGGGTGTGGTGAGCACACACTTGTAGTTATTTACTACAAGAAACTATCCACCTAGAAACACTACCCGAATCGGGTAGTGTCACGCTTACCCCTTGAGGCTCGCCGAAAGGGAAATGGCTTAATGGTATATAAAAAAGAGATTCCATATGGCACCCTAGCGTACATTGCACATTTTGTATAAATGTGTTATTTAAAGCGGGGACAATTTTTCTGTTGATAAAAAAATACTATTCTTTCAGTTTACACAACAGCTGAAAGATGCGAATTGTACAGTTAAGAAGAAATCGCTTATTTCAATTAAGTGTTGGAGCTTTTTTCACTCTTGTGATTCTATATACACTACTATCATTCGCCTCGGATGATCACGTAAAAACTATTAAGGGATACCTAGTCAAAAGCTCTATACAGGTAATATTATTTATTATTTAATGATCGTTTTAATAGTCCTATTGCTTTTTAATATTATCAATATTCATGGCGTTTAAATATACAAAATCTAATATTCTTTAAATGATATCGTTGATTTAAGAAGGATTAATTACAATATGTATCATTAGAATTAGAATTTATAAACTTTCAGTGACAATATGTGTGTAATTACTTTAAAAAAATAAAAGTATTATTTTTATGTGAAAACTGACTATCGCGGATTTCTTTAACCCAAAAAGAACTTTAATCCAAAAAGAAAGATCGAGTTGATTAACCAGCTGTTTTGGATAAAAATTCAAAAAGTTAGAGCATTTCAAAAAGTTTTGAAATTTTTTTTTGCAGATTTAAAAATGCTATGTACGGTTATTCGTAGTACTCGGAAACTCGAGCAATTCATCCTGATGACTTTTTTCCATAAAAAGAAAATTATCAGTTATAGCATTTGCAAAATTAAAATAAAAACGAAAATGAAAATTTCAAGCCAAATAACGCATTATATAGAAAAAAGTCAAGAGGAGAAAAACGTTGCTTTTTGAAAGTCCTATAAGATTATCATAACAACTTTTTGAATTTTCTTGAAAAATCGAAAATTCAAATTTTGATCGCACGAAAAAAAAATAAAAAATTTCATTTTGCGGTCAAACTATGCAAGATACAAAAAAAATGAACATAGAAAAATTGTGCACCAAAAAAAGATTCACAAATTTTCCATTTATTTATTTTATGATAGGACGCTTACTTTTTGTTTTATTCGTAAAAAACTACATTACAAATAACAAAATTAAAATTGTGTACAAACGACACTGGCTATGAAGAAAATAAATAGACAAAAGTTGCTCATTCAAAAAAGAGCTAACAATTTGGAATGAATAATTTTTTGATAGAACGCGTAGTTTTTGTTTTAATCGTAAGAAATAATATGTAGCAAAAATTTAATTTTTTGAAAAACGATACAAGTGCGAAAAAAATGAAAAGACAAAAGTTGTTCAACCAAAAAAGATCCACAAATTTTTTATAAAAATACATTAAATATTATCTTTTTGGAAAACGACACAGGCTACAATAACATTTTATTTAACAACAATTTTTCGCCTACATTATATCTACACATTTTTTTAGAACCACTTTACTTTAGGATGAGTATTTTTGGTTTAAATCGTAGAAAATAACATTGCAAATCAACAAAATAAATTGATGGAAAAACGACACAAGCTGCAATAAAATGTGTAATAACACAATTTTATTTTTTTGTGGAATGCGCACTTTTTTTAATTATAAATGGACGACAATAAATAAGCAGGGTAGCTGAGAATAAAATTTAATGCAAAATAAGGAACAAACATTAAAGTAACCATGATAAATAAAATTTGTACTTTATTTTGCAATATTTGAATAAGCAGTCCCAGATCGAGGTACAGGAATAAATGTAATATACATACATTTGATATAACAGTGTTGAAAATATTGTAGAAAAGTTCGCATGTTGAACAAAGTCGATTGCGAAGCACGAGATACGTGATGAGAATGTGTTCGTTAAAGCCGAAAGAGCTATAACAAAAGAGAATTCACGATCACCAAATTACAGTTTTCGATGCTTTGCAGTTTAATTTTAAAAGGTCTGTGCACAAATGTGCGGGAAGTACAAAGACCGTGCGCGTAGCGCGAGGTAAACACATTATCGAGCGCGAAGTACGATAAATAACAGACGCGTGCCCTAGGCGCGCTCAAACTTAGAAGCAGTTTTTTTTTGTAATCGGCTAATTTGTAAGTCATAATAAATATTCCAAGTTTAAACGATTGCACATTTCTCATTAAATCATTAAAACTTGAAAGTTGTATTTAAACAATTTCAATGTGAACCTGTTAGAAATTAAAGAACGCCAATTAATAATTTTAAAAGTTTAACTTGAAGCATTCAGAATTTAGCAATTTGAAACTTGAAGTTGTTCAAAGTTGTTTAACTGAAAATTGAGATTTTTAAGAATTGTACATATTTGTAAGTAGAGGTATTCAAAATTAAACAACTTCTACGTAAAAATACAGAATTGAATGATTGAAAAACACATTTACAAATTTTAAACATATAGAAACGGGATTTGTCATTTAAATTACGAATACTTCAAATTTCGATTAAAAGTAATTTAAATTTCCCCTTGGTTTCCATAAAACATGAAATAACAGTACGTTTATGACGCATTTCTATTATTTTTATTTAATTAAGCTTTCTTAGATTTAATTATTTTATTCTGATTATTTTACTAACTTATTTTAAGTACGTTTTCTACTTTTCAGGAGCCTGTTCTAGTAGATGGATTGGGTAACTTTGAACCCAGAGATGTAAAACCCAGGACTGGACCTGGCGAATATGGAAAGCCTCACATTTTAAGAGATGAACAACAAAATGATATTCAGCAGTCTGAATCTGAGTACGGGATGAACATGGTCTGTTCGGATGAAATTTCTTTAGACAGAGCCATTCCAGATACGAGACCGGCAGAGTACGTCCCTTCTTCTTAAACGTTACTTTATTTTCATTCTGATTCACTTCTTTTGTCCTCATTTTTATTAACCTATTTTCATATTATGACAGATGCAAGCACTGGAATTATCCCGAAAAATTACCTCGCACGAGCGTTATTATCGTTTTTCACAATGAAGGTTGGTCAGTTTTAATGAGGACTGTTCACAGCGTCCTGAACAGAACACCTCCTCAATTTTTGGAAGAAATTCTCCTTGTGGACGACTACTCAGATAAAGGTTTGCCACTAATCTAAAAGCTCCAAATACATTTTATACTCATGGGTCGCACACAAGCAACTATTGACTATTTTGCCACTATTTTGAAAAAATGCCTCTAAGAGCACTATTTTCTCGTAATTGCCTGCTAATTTTGTTTATTTCTTCACTTTCCCTTTAAAAATATTTTCGAATTTCGATGATCTAAAATGTCATGTCTACCATTTCAAGTACAGAAATATATATTGGAAAATAGTCTCAAAAGCAAACAATTACTTTAACATTAACAAACATTAATTTAAAATACTATAAATTCATCTATTCTTGATTATTTTCCATTTTAGGCCTTGTATTCTACGACGTTTTCGACTATTTGAAGAAAAATCCTTAAAAATTCTACCATTTTAATTTGTAACACTTATTGGTTGAATATTTAAAAATTTTTAACTTTCGAAATCGAATAATTTAACGTTCGATTACTAAAAAATGAACGAATTCATATTTCAATTGTATACTGTGTATACAATGAATGCCTTAATTGTCGATCTATTTTAACTTGAATATCGCAAAAAAATTAATGATTTCAAATTGAAAGAGGTTTTTAAATCATCAATTTCATTCAATCACATTCAAGAGTAAGAAATATGGAATTGGAAGCGTTGAAAATTAAAAATGTTAATTTTTACGTGTTCTGCATGTGTAGGAATAGGGAAATGGTTCAAGGGTCGAGATTCAGCAATTTTGAATAAATACCAATTATTACAAACTTAAAAGTTTTCTGTTTTAAAAATAGTTCAAATTAGAAACCCTTTCCTAATTAATAAGAATTCAAATAGAAAATATTCGAGTTTGGGAACGAATGAAGTTGAAATTAAACGGGACAGAAAATTGAATTTTTTCGACGTTATAAGATGTTAAATTTACAAAAAAACTAAAAACTTAAAAATATTCCAAATTGAAATAACCTTTAAATGAACAAAATTTAAAAATGTAGATAACCCAGGTTCAAAACTCATTTAAACTATGAACTTTCCTTATTTCAAAAGGCATTGCGACATGGATCAATCCATTCTTTGAAGAATAATCAAGATATGCGGCCGTAAAAATGATAGTTAATTTATTTTTAAATCATTTAAAGTATGTAGAATATTCTGGCATTCAAAAATACTTCAAAATTAAATATATCTTGTTTGAAGGAAACTCATTAATTTTATTGGAATTAGTGAAGAAGGAATCAATTTTTCAAGATTTTCTTTATCCTTGCAAATATTTAAAAAGACGTGGAATTTTGAAATTCTGTGGTAACCCGGTTATAAGAAATTGAATAAATAAGTTTGATTCATAATTTCATCAAATGATAACAAAATATTAAAATAGCATATCTGTAAATTAGGCTTAAAATCTGCATAAAAAATCTTTTAGAAATTCAAAATGCAAACATAATTTGCAAATCTGTAGGATTTTATGCTAGGTACAAGAGGTTTTAAGTTACTACATATTGTTTATTATTTTATGTATTTTTTATACGTATAACGTTTGATGTAATTTTCTTTTAAAGAAAAATAAGAATATTACTAATTGTAGTTCTTTATCTGAAACTTCTACTCTGTATTTCTAAAGAAATACGTTTTTCGTAATTTCATGCGACTTACGTCAGTTACGCATGATTTATATGTTTATTATTTAACAAATTTCATGCCACTAGTTTTCAAAATTTATGCCACTATTGACAGTATTTTTTAAATCTCTGAAGTGAGTGCGAGCTCTGCCTTTAAGATTTTATTATCTAATTAAATGTTCTACTTTAACATTGAACATTTATTTCTCTCTCCACAGAAAATCTGAAAGGAGAGTTGGAGTCTTACATAGAAAAATGGGACGGAAAGGTGAGATTGATAAGGAATCACGAGAGACAAGGTTTGATACGAACGAGATCGCGAGGAGCTCGAGAAGCGACAGGAGAAGTTATTGTCTTTTTAGACGCTCATTGCGAAGTCAATGTTAATTGGTTGCCGCCTCTATTAGCCCCAATTGCTGTGAATAAGTTTGTAATTTTTAATATATGTATAAAATTCAAGGTTTTTATCAACTTCTAAATTTCTAATTGGAAATTATGTTTACAGCAACGTTATGACTGTTCCCGTAATCGATGGAGTTGATCACAAGACTTATGAGTACCGACCAGTTTATCAGGAAGGACACCTATATAGAGGAATTTTCGAATGGGGAATGTTATATAAAGAAAATGAACTACCTAATCGGGAATCTAAAACCCGTCCTCACAATAGCATGCCATACAGGTATTAAAAATTGTGATAAGCGATAATGCATTTGTGGCAAGTATGTAATGCATGATACTAGGCATGTTACAGAACCTTAAATTCGAAAACTGAATGCTGAAGCCTTTGAAAATTATTTCCTACCATTTGTATCAATTTTTAAATTTAAAGATTGATCTAAAAAGCTTATAAAAACTACAACATTCTTGAAAATTAAAAAAAAAAAAACAAGAATCTAATGATAAAATTTGGACAGTAAACTCTTAAGTGTCTCTATTCAAATTTAAAAAAAAAATAAGAGGAAAGAAAAATAAGACAACCTACAAATCCCCTTCCTTCATGGGGAGAATAACCTGGATTCCTCATGGGTTTTGACATATTGAAAATTTTTTTTGTATTTCCTTGAAAAGGGTGTTAAATGAACACCGAAACATTGGTAGACTTCTTGTAAAAGTTTTTTATTGTCATTTAAAAAAATAAAAAAGGCGAGAAAAAAAGAAGTGAGGTGATTTGAAGGTTGTCTTTTTTTGTTTCCTCTTTTTTTATTTGAATAGACATTTAAGAGTTGTGTTGTGCAAATTTGGTCGTTAGATTCTTGGGTTTTTTCAATTTCTAAGAATTTCGTAGTTCAATTTGAATATTATATATTAAAGAGGAATATACATTTTGATTTATTCTGAATCAAAATTTTGAAATTTGAAGCTCATAAATGTAATTTTCTTCAAAAGTGTATTTTGAATTCAATTTTACTTTTGTACTTAGGTCACCAACGCATGCAGGTGGTCTCTTCGCAATAGACCGCAAATACTTTTTATCCTTGGGAGGATATGATGAAGGTTTACTAGTTTGGGGAGGAGAGAATTTTGAATTATCGTTCAAAATTTGGCAATGCGGCGGCAGCATTTTGTGGGTTCCTTGCTCGCATGTTGGTCATGTCTACCGAGGTTTTATGCCTTACACGTTTGGCAAACTGGCTCAGAAAAAGAAAGGACCTCTAATTACAATTGTAAGCATGAACTAGAAAAATTATTGTTAATAATTATTACTTCGATTTACTTAAATTTTCACCTTTCAAAAGGATAAATTCTACTTATCGTTCGTATTTCAGAACTATAAAAGGGTTATTGAGACCTGGTTTGATGAAAGGCATAAGGAATTCTTTTATACTAGAGAACCTCTGGCAAGGTTATTGGATCACGGTGATATTACTGAACAGCTTCTTTTCAAGGAACGAAAAAGGTGCAAGAACTTCCAGTGGTATATGGACAATGTAGCTTATGATGTTCTTGATAAATTTCCTGAACTGCCACCAAACATTCATTGGGGCGAAGTAAGTTTCTTTAAGATTAGAAAGTAAAAAACTTTATAAAAAGTACTTTAGTGTTATTTAATGTTTAATTAATTTATTAATCATTTTCATTTACATTTTTAGCTGAGGAGCGTCGCAACGTCGGCGTGTTTAGATACTATGGGGCATGCACCTCCTAGTCTGATGGCTACTTCACATTGTCATGGCTTTGGAAATAATCAGGTAAATAAATAAATATATATTGCAACGCATTCATAACATCCGATGTTAAACAAGTCTTCTGTAATTTTCTTACATTATATGATTATATTTCATTTTCTATTTTCTTGAGTATCTTCAGTCAAATAAACAATTATTTTTTGCAGCTGATAAGATTGAATGCAAAGGGCCAACTGGGGGTTGGTGAGCGATGTGTAGAGGCGGATGGACAAGGAGTAAAATTAGCATTTTGCAGATTAGGAACTGTCGACGGACCTTGGCAGTACGATGAGGTATTTAAACAAATAATTTCTGATTAAATTATAAATTTAGATTATACATTTGAATTTTTGCGTGTGCTTAAATTATTTTAGACTAAATTTAAGTGACAGAAAACTTCTAATTTCTGTTTCGGTTCATCACACAAATAGTTCAGCCGATATAGAGTGGCGCAGGCGGAGGCAAATTTATTTTCGTATTTTTTCGACACCCCAAAGATGTTTTTATTTCTAAACGCTCGGAGTTTTTTAATTTTGAACGCTTTTATTTCGAAATTATCTATTTTTGAAAATGTAAGACTATTGAACTAAAATACTAAATATTTTAATGCATAATTTTTAATTTAAAAGGTAAAGAAAAGCTCCTTTTTAAAATAATTTTTTGCTTGAAAGGACACATTTCACACTGTATTTTTTGCGCCATAAAGCAGTTCGAAACCTCATATTGAATTTTTATTAATTGCAACAAAAAAGCCGTTTCGAATTGAAGCCTTACAAATTTAATAGTTTTAAATTCGAAGACTTGAAAAATGATTAATTTTAAAGTGATCGTCTTCCAAAATTGCATGTCTTCGAATCGTGCATATACCGTTCGCAATTGAAAAACATGAAATTTGATGAACTTAAATAAAAATATTTTTAATTTGGAGCCTTAAATGGAAGCAAACTTTAATTCTAGGCATTCAAAAGCAAAATGAATTTCATTTTTCCAAAAATTGAAGAATTCATAATGAAAGGATTTTAAATGGCAAGCCTTAAAAGATGAACAACTTTAAATTGAAAAATTTAAGGTCGAAAAAGTTTCAGTGTGAACAAGTCTTAATCAAGGGCATTTAAAATTTTAAAATGCTATATTACAAATTTTTAATTATATAATGTGGTACAGGTTCTAATTAGCAAATTCGAATTTTAATAATATTTCAAGAAATGTATAGAAAAACTAAAATCTAATGATTGGGGAAAAAAGTGTGACGATAGCCATGAACTATTTAATATCAATAAGGCCGTCAAAATTGTACAACTTTAATTTCGAACTCTTAAAATTTAACATTTTCTAAATGAACCATTTTTAAAGATTGTTAAAATTACAAAATTTGAGCTTCTGAACGTTTGAATCGAAAATTTTAAAACTCCAAATGAAAAATTATCAAAATGATAGTATTTAAAATGATAAAATTAAAAAAAAATATCAATAGCCTTATCATTTATGTTCACATTGAAAGCATTACAAATGTAATAAATTCGTATTTCAATTTTAAAAGTTTTAACTCAAACAATTTAAATTTGAGTGTTTAATATTGAAAAATGTTAAGTTTCAAGCGCCGAATTCGAATCAATTCTAAAAACATTTTTAAATTGAAACTATTTGAAGAATTCGAAATTTCAATCTTGTACATTTTCAAACTCAACAATTAAAAATTTGAAGGAGTTGATCACAGTTCAACAATTTCAATTTGAAACAGACTGGCTCAGGTCAGGAAAAATCTGGAAATTAGTGCGAAATCAGAAAGTGTTGTTATTCGGGGAAAGTTGGGGAAATAAGAAAAAACTGGAAAGACAGTGAATTTCTATAAGAGCAATTCTAAATAAATATCATGGATAATGAATTTAAAAAAATGTTAAGTTTACTTTATTCCATGTAAATATAACTTGAAATGTATGTTTAAAGTTAATTAATAATTTACTTCATGTTAATTATTTCTCTTCACAGAAAACGAAGACTCTCTTACATAGAGTGCACAAAAAATGTATGGCGCTTCATCCTCAAACTCAACAGTTATCATTAATGCCCTGTGATATACACAACACATACCAACAGTGGAGCTTCCACCAAATTCATCCAAGATGGTGAGACTGAATTTGATATTATGCAACTATTCAGTGCATCACCTTTTTCTGCAATCATAAGCGATATCAAATTTTACTTCAACGAACCGTAAATAGTTCAAAAAGAGGATTGAAATAATGACTATAATTCATTATACGAAAGCCCACGAACAAGTGTCTATGGAAACCTGCATGGAATTTGAACAAATTAGATTAATTAAATCAATTAGTATAAAAAAGATATTATAAGTTATAGTCACTAACTTTGAAAATTCGATTAACACAAATTTAAACAAAATTATAAACCTTGGAAATTCAAAAAGACGTATTAGGCATTTTCACTTCAACCACCAGCTAACTTCACTTCGTTGATTGCTGAGGGGGAAAACCACGAAACCACTATTCCTTCGCGGGGAAAACAATGGACCAAATGCATGGGATTCGATCCATTTTTGCCCTATTTTGTTCATATCTTCGTAAAAACTAATTTTTTCTGTATAAGTGTATTTGAAAAAAAGTTTTTATTTTTTAAGAACTATTTAATGAAATAATTAAATGGTAATAATTATTATTAGTTACGAAGATATTACAAAATGAAAGTTTTGTCCCATGCATTTGGTCCATTGTTTTCCCCTCAGCACTTACCGAAGTGAAGTTAGCTGATGGCTGAAGTGAAAATACCTTATGGATATGGAATTTGAACAAAATAGATTAATTTGACCAATTAGTTTAAAAAGAAAGATATTATTAGTCTTAGTCACGAATTTTCAAAATTCTATTTTGACACAAATTTGAAACAAAATTAGAAACCTAAATCCAAAAAATAACTATTTTAATATATTTTCTATTTCATGGTAATCATTTTTACTACATACTGTTTTCAACTTTCAACGCACAAATTGAATCTGTTTTAAGATATCAACCACCTGTAAATTATTTGTATCTAATGAATATTGTTTTTAATTCTACTGACGAAGCAGTTCATGCAAAGGGAATTTTTGACTGATTATTAAGAAAAATTCCTATAATATTTTGGGATCAAAGGTCCCCGGAGTGTACTTAATACAGATTATGAATCCACGAGATAACATCCTGTAGATAAAAATATATTAATATTATGTATTGGGGTGGGTCGAAATAAAAAAACAGCCTGGCACTAAAAAGTTTCATTTTGGATTAAGTATAATTTGAAATAGATCGATCAACATGCTGGGATTCCTGGGACAAAAATAAGTTTACAAAATTGATAATTGCCGGATTTTTGCAAAAATAGCTAATATAATTTATTTCAATTTTAATTCATTAAAATTCGATGGATAACGATTATTTCGGACAAGATCAGTAAAAAAAATAACATCTTCCAAAAGTTATTTAGAATAATTTTTTTCGTAATCTGTATAATATGCAAAAAATTTTCAAAATCTAGCAAGATTTTCAGTTTTCTGGGACAAAATCTAATTTTTATAAACCTCAAATAATTAACATAATTTTTAAAACCTTTTCATACTACGTATATATTTTTTGAACATGTAGAAACGTTATCAATCTCAAATTTTACACAAACAAAAATAATGATAAGATTTTGGCAATTAAAATGGCTAGAAATAATTGGCTCAAAAAATTTTAAGATAGTTTGCAAACTGTTGAAAATTATTTTAGTTTTTTTGAGGTTTCTAAAAATGAGATTTTGTTCTATAAAAACTGAAAAAAGCTAAGTCTTACAAGATTTTTTTACATCGGGCATATTATTTATTTAGATTATGAAAAAATTAATATTAGCGATTTTTGCAAAACTCTTGAGAATTACGACTTTTTAAAACTTATTTTAGCCCCGCGAAAACTCAGGATATTGATCGATCTTTCAAAATTGTACACAGGACCTAAAATGAAACTTTTCCCTGCTAGGCTATTTTTTATTTCCAATTTTTTTTACCCAACCCTATTGTGTATCTCGTAAATGATGATTAGGACTTCTCATCACAAGTTTAGTATTTAATTCTCAACGGTTGATGAATAATTTAATGTCACGACAATAAGGAAAACATTCAATGGCATCTGGACATTAAAATACAACTAGGATTCCAATATTATAATATAGAGACATTCCAGGATTATTTAAGCCGCGTACATTGTTACTCAGTACATTTTTTATTTGTGTAAAATTAATTCTGTAAAGAGGCTCAGTTTTTCCTCATCATTTTTTTTGCTTTTAGTACGATATTTATAAACACTGTCAACAAACATCGTAGTAATTATGATCAACATTTTTTATCTGCTGAATTTTTTTAAGATTTTGTTTTTTGCGATTTAAGTTGTATTGTAAATTATATCGTTAGATCATTTTCAATGAGCAATCATGATTTTTTATTAGAATTTTTGAGTGGGAGATACGATAAAGTATTATCAAATCTGTTATTATTGCATTAAAAACTGTTAAAAAACAAACGTTAAAGTGATAAGTTGTATAGAAAATATTTTACTATAAAATAAAATCATCTTTCTAAAACTTGTGTTTTATTCATATTACATCCCTCTAATTACATTTATTTAATACATGTTTATTCTCGACCCCGCATTTTTTTTTAATTTCGAAATTCAAAACCTAGAATAATTAAGTCTTGAAAAAAATTGATTTTAAACACTCAAAATCAAAACATAAAAATTTTTAAACGTAGGAATGTAAAGTGTAGCGTCAAAAAATGTTCTATCTTTAGCACAAGTGTCTTGTAAAACTAAAATGGCTATTCTAAGATAAACTAGAAAGTCGAAATTAGTTTTTAATAATTTTATTACGTACTTTACTTATAAAAAGTTAGGAGAACAAAACGCTGAAAATGCAACAGTGATGAAAAGATATTTGCGAAGCGACGGGTGCGAATAATATAACTTATTGCATTGTATTAATGATATCATCGATTTTCAATATGCTGCGAACGGTTTCAGAGGCCAAAGTAACCAAACTCGTCGAAACCAAAAGCGGCTGGAAAACTTTTTCCTCGAACATGTTTGTGATTGCTCCTTTGCGGACGTTTATTCCTGTTGTAATGTCTCCCTGTGCGTGACGATTTCTCAGGTCTGTCACTGTTGCGATCGGATTCAATCCAGCGTTTTCGGCCAACGTTGATGGAATTACCTGAAATATTTTTATTTTCATTATATTTTTCTTATAAGGCGTACGAATCCAGATTTTCTTCATCCACGCCAGTGATACACGCGATACTCGTTGGCAATCGCCTATTTTGCGCACTTTTACCACAAATAGCTAGTTTTTAAAGCATTCAAAACTAAAATGCAAACTGAAACACTTAAAATTCGGCACTTTTCAGTTCATACGTTCAAAATTAAATACATTAGAATTCAAAGTCTAAAAAAATTCATGCCATCTATGTATAATCTGTCAATCTAGTGTACACAAAAAATCCAAGTAATTAGCCCGTCAATTTAACAATTACGGAAAGAAGCATCATTAGCTGTTGACCACTCGAATTTTGAGCATACAACACATTTCAAAATTTCGACGATTTAAAGACTTCCAAGTTTACGGGTCTCGGGAAAAAGACCTATTATACTTTAAAGAATGGTATTGTTACTAATGGCCTCGTTTAAAAGAGGTAAGATTATTCCTCGTGGAAACGTTTGAAACATAAAAACCTTGTTTATGTAAATAATTCTGGTGTTTGACCAAAATATTTTTGGTCACTTTTTTAAAAAATTTTTTAAATGATACGAACGTACTGAATAATAGCTATCGGAAAAAATATTTTCTAAAACTGGACCTCATTCAATTTTCAAAAATAAATATTTTAATGGCGCAAATTATTTAAAAAATGATTTTTCAAACGAAAAAGTTTATAAAAAAACCTTTTTTCAAAAAGGTAATTTTTTTATTTTTAATCTTGTTTTTTACTATTAAAAGAAAATTTACTCGTTCTGTCTAATTTCTAATAGTAGATTATGTATATGTCATTTGTCCTAAAATTTAATTTATTTTTATTTTTAATGCTATTTTTTACGAATTTAAGCAAAAACTAGGCGTCCTATCAAAAAGCGATTATTAACCAAATTCGTAGATCTTTTTGGAATGCACAATTTTTGTCTATTTATCTATTTTCGTATCTTGTATAGTTTGACCGCAAATGGAATTTTTGATTATTTTTCTGTGCGATCAAAATTTGCATTTTCGATTTTTCAAGAAAATTCAGAAAGTTGTTATGACAATCTTGTAGGTTGTTCAAAAAGCAACGTTTTTCTCCTCTTGACTTTTTTTCATATCGTGCGTTGTTTGGGTTACAATTTTCATATTCGTTTTTTTTTGAATTTTGTAAATGCTGTAACTCTGATAATTTTCTTTTATCGAAAAAAGTCATTAGGATAAACTGTTCATCTTTTTTGAATACAACGAACAGCCGTACATAGAATTTTCAAATTCTAAAAAAAGTGGTCTCAATAACTTTGAAAATGCTCTTACTTTTTGAATTTTTATCCAAAATGGCTGGCTAACGAACTTTACCTACATTTTAGGACAGTATGGGGGAATACAAAAAAAGGCCAATCCGATATGTCAATTCTTTCGAAAGTTATCGAGCTAACAGACAACTTTGACACAAATCTAATACCTTCGCTCATGACAATGTAAAAAGTGCATTTGATAATAATTTATTTATGAATAAAAGCTGAATGAGGTCGTTCTTTTCTTTATATTTAATGTATAAATACCAAGTCCAAGCATTCAAAAACATATTTTTGATTTTTTAGACATAAAAATGAACGAGTAAAAATTAAGCGTTAAAATATCAGATAATATTTAAAGTGGCAAGATAGATGTTTTTCCTAGAAATTAGAAAATTCCCCTTCAATAAATAAATCGACTGTCATTTCCCAGTTTTCCGTGCTCATGGCCACCCTGATATTTGCATATTTCTACTACAGTACTTGAAAGTCATGGATACAAAAGATGAAAAATATTGACAATAAGAAAATACAAACCTCGAAAGCGTTAGCATAAGCGCGTACACAATATCCCTCGACACCACCAAGAGTTTGTCCATAAGCTGCCAGTTTGATAGCCAATTCTATCTCTGGTGCACCTCCTCCAGCGATCAACGCCTTCTGCTTGACCAGACAACGAATAACGCACAGCGCATCGTGAAGAGATCTTTCGGCTTCGTCTAAGACTAGTTTGTTGCTTCCACGAACTACAACAGTAATGGTGCGGCCTGGATTTTGGATTCCAGTGATCTGTAAACAAAAATATTTCATAAGTAATAATTTGTCTTCAATGTAACTATGCTGATCAGAGATAGAGAAACAACTCATGAAACTGTGGAATCCTACCTTCACGAACTTCGAGTTTCCGGTCATGACTTCCTCACATAACTCAGCACTGGAGAGATTCTCGGCAGTGAAATGATCCAAAGAAGCGATAGGTCTGCAGCCCAGAGTTTTGCAGACATAGGCGATGTCTTCTCGTTCAACGTCCTTGATGACCATGACCTTGATCTTGTCCAAGAAGTGGATAGCGAGATCGCTCAAGGCATCACGAAGGATCGACTTCTGCACCAAGAGTACGTTACATCCAGCCTTTTTGATCTGCTTCACTATGTTAAGTATGTAGGCCCTTTCTTCCTTGAGGACACGGTCCATTGCAGAGTAGTCGGAAACAACAACGTTGTGATCCATCTAAAGAAAAGAATGTTCAAGTATAATTTATATTTAAATAGGTACATGAATAGTAAATATCAAAGTTTGCGTATTAATATGAAAGTAGGTACTTACATCAGTTTTTGGTGGTGATAAGCAGAACTGGATGAGACCAATTTTAGCTTTCTCAACACGTCTGGGTCCATTGACGTTGCAAGATTTCTGCGTGAATACAAGACCGTCTATCAATTCCGTGTCTTCGATAGTGCCACCAAGCTTCTTTATTACTTTGATGTCCTGTAATCAAAAACAGTAATTCAAGTTGAATTTTGTTTTAAATATAGTACCTAAACCAATTTTGAAAGTAGCAAGGATCTCACAAGCTCAGTAGTTCAATTTTAGAAAGTGCCCTCTAACTGAAAAAATACATCCAAAAAATAGATAAACACTACAATTAAAAAATACTCATATATGACATTTTTAAACGTATTTTTATCAGTAGATAGATTTTGATTCCTTATTGATTCTTATGAATTATTTCCTAGTGTATTATTTTTCGCATAGAACCCTGAATTGTTCAAAGTATTTTTTAAGTAAGATAGAAAGAAATTATTTGAAAAACAAAATTTTAAGAAATTAAATACAGAATAAATCAATACTTGAATTTGCCTTCAATGACCAATATTCAAATGTAACTACAAAATTCTAAGAAATTAAAACAAATATATTTTTTTCTTTAAAAATCGCCAAATCTAAAGTACTACATTATACAGAAGTACTGGACAGCCATGTTTGCACTACGCGGCTTAGAGCGAGTTGAAATGATTTTTCATGGAGAATAGACATAAGGAGACCAAAGTAATGTAACCGAAAATAAGCACATTTTTGTCGTATGAAAATGGTTACAATACTTCCAGAGAATACAGTATGGCGCTAGTGTAGCACGCGTATTAAAATGGCAGCCGCCTATGTTGACATTTTACATTATTTACCACTGTGATATGAATGTTATTCACATAGACGGATAAGTTGTTATTTACATAAAAGCAGATTTATATAACTATAATAATTTTATTTATCGCGAAATATCTGTGATTGAAATGTGTGTAATTGAAGTGATACTGCAATGGACGAGGTAGGTACTTTAGAATGTATTGCAGAAACGATCCAATAAACAAATCAACAATAAGTATATATTATAATGTACCAGTTTTAAATCTTGTACGCTTACACATCACATAACTGATATCAAATTTTCACTTGAATATAACGGTTTTTACATGGCTCAACAAATTGTTTAAACGATTTGAATTTTGTTTTTTTGTTTGAGTCTTGAGGATCTTTGCTTCAGGTTATATTTACACGGACCATGGCGGCGGCCATCGATACGTGTGCCACACTAGCACCGCAATTGAGAAGATCTAGCATTTCGATGCGCTATGTACATACGACCGAAAAATGCTCGTTTTAGGTGAAGTCCATGTACAGGGCCTTAGTCTCCTTTTTGCTATTCTCCATGTGATTTTTAAAAAGAGAACAAATCGAATTTCAAGGAACCAACTAAAAATCGATATTCTATAAGGAGAATAATTACTTTAAATGTCTTATAAATAAAAACTGTGAATATAAAACTACATGTAAAAAAAAAAGAGAACACATAAAAAAAGAATCATCAGGACAACAAATGCAGGCTCCTAATGCTGATTCTAGTAAGACAAATTAAAATTTCAAATTAACAAAATAATCTTAAATTATCATGAGTTGCTATTATTCATCTGAAAGTTTACAAAACTGTGCCTATATAATTGTATCCTGACTTCTGTGTAAAAAAGAATAAACTAGCTCCACTTTCATATTATTTTAGTATTTTGGTGCACTGCAATTCACAAAATTTTATCAATAAGGAATTGTTTATTTATACTCTTTTTTATTATTTATATTTGACCATTGATGATGTGTTGAAAGTTTAAAAGGTAACATTGAAAGAGAACTTTGAAATTGAAAACTTTGTACCTAGTTATAAAAAACAAACATGGCAGTGGTCAATATGGAGGCTCAGCACTCCTGCATAATTCAGTATCTTAGCCAGATCCCCTTCTTTTTTTTATTTTTTAAATCACAATCAAAAAACATTCACAAAAAATCTAATCTAATACACCAATTTTTTGCATATTTTTTCGATATCCAAAACTTAGCTTCTACAAACATCTAATGTTTACGACTTTCTTGATGTTTCCTGGAGAAAGACAACTTTTTAAATATTTCAATTTCAAGAAGTCAAATTTTGAGAAAATAAGATGTTTTTGATTTTCAACTATATATATTTGTTTACCTTTCGGATTTAGTTTGTTCTTCAAATCAACAAAATTAACAAACAAATTGTTTAGGAAGTACTTGAAATCGATGTCACCGAAGAGAATATCTTTGAAAGCGTCTTGTTTTCTAAAGTCTTAAATTTCTGTTTATGATTCTTGAAAAATGAATTGAAACTTTGTGAAAAAAATGGAAGGGTCAGAATTCTCCATCTTAGGGAATTTAACAATTTAATGTAAAAAGGGGGATTAGGTAAAAAAAGGTGATAGACTGTGATCTCTGAAGTAGGATATATTACAGGATAAAACGAATAAAAAATTGGATAAATAAGCAACATTTTAGGGCCTACAGTAAATATTTTGTACATACCCTCAAGTCAACAGCGTTTTCCTTGCCAGGTTCAACAACTCTTAGAACTGCCTCCACTGCCAAAGGAGCGAGGATGCTCGATTGTTGAGAAACTACCTGAAAACGATTAAGAAAATTGATATGAAAATCATTTACAATAAAATAGCAATAGCATACATTGAAATCGTATAATAATACAAGTCGTGTTTAAAAAAAATTTGAATTACTTTTGAATTCAAAGACGTAGCAGCTGTTTCTATCAGAGCTGCTTTATCGGACATATTGACAGCTACTCGCAGGTCATTTAAAATTTCAACAGCCTTCGTTGAAGCAATCTGGTAAGATTCGCTAATCGAAGTAGGATGAATTCCTTTGTGTAATAAGTGATCTGCAGCTTGCAAAAGCGCTCCAGCTACAATTACAACACTTGTAGTTCCGTCTCCAGCTTCGGTGTCTTGAGCTTTCGACAACTCAACAAGCTAAAAAAATGTAGGAAGTAAAGATTCTGTAGTAGAAGTACCATCCTAATGATTTTATTATGTAATCTAAATCTATTTTTTATAAAACTCAGGTACCATTTTTGCTGCTGGGTGGATGACATTCATCTCTTTCAGGATAGTCGCCCCATCGTTTGTGATAGTAACTTCGCCATTCGCTGCTTGAATCTAAAACATGATTTATTATCTTATTCTATTTTTTGTAACAGGGGTAACTGAAGGTTTCAGAAGAAGTTCAAAAAAATATTCACCATCTTGTCCATTCCGCGTGGACCCAAACTGGTACGGACAGCATCGCTAACAGCTGTAAAGAAAAAATCAATTAAATGTAATAACTACGAAATGGAGTAATATCATTTCCGCATTTTACTGAAAATTATATTACATTATGTTTGGTGTGAAATCAAAATTATTATAATTTCTCCCTTTATATTTGACATCTTTAAAATAAGAACTCTCTAGGTTAAAAAACGAGTTGCCGGGGCATTTTTGAAGTGGGGTCATTCTCAAAATACGTGATTCGTCCAGACTGTGTGAGGGGCGGGGGTCCAAAGTATAATTATCCAGGTTGAGTATAATGGGAAAAGCATCACGCAGGGGGGGGGGGTCCTACAAATGTATCACATATTTTGTGAATGGCCCCAGTTAGAACTTCGAAAACCGATTTTAGAGAAAAACAAATCTAAAGTTGGCGAGTGCCATGAGCGTACGTGTTATACTTTTTCTTAGAACATGTAATATACCAAATATGCCATAAAGGACCCTTTTCATGCGGACGCCCATAAATAATGAAAAATTACAGTGGAGTAAAATAGAAACTTGTCAAAGGTTTTTATCATCAGTTTTCAATTTCTTGGAGAAATCCATTTTCTTTGACAACTGTACTAAAGCCCTAAAACATTAAAATTCTCTATGAAAATATGCAAGAAAGTTTAAAATTTCTGAAGTACAAATTGTGTCTATCAGTTTTGAATATTGTAATAAAACAGACAATTATTAAAGCCTTTCAATCTGAAATTTCCAAGATTATGGAGCAAACTCTATTTTTTTTTTAATGCATTCATTGACTGAAATTTTTATTTTTTAGATTTTCCAATTATAATTTTCAGAATTTGAAAAGTATTTACATCCTGTTAAAAATGAGTCTGAATAATAAAATTATGATAATTTCAATAAATGATGAAATACTGATTCTTATATTATCCTAGGACCTATATAGTACCACTACATAACCTCTAAACTGCACGAATATAGAAAAGCATAAAGAAATAATTAAATAAAAATACAATAACCATAGTGACATACTAAATTATTTATCAGAAAAGAAATTTTGTTCACTTTTACTACATGTATCTGCGCCTTGGTACCGTTATAAAAAAAATGAAGTGAAAATTGAATACCTAAAATGAGATGTAAGCCGGAAGAGAAATTAATTCAACGTACACAAAATGATGTATTTTTTGGTTTTCTTTATCTAACTCGAAAAAATAAGACTTAGTAATTACTTCTGCGACAAAAAATGTAGTTTCTGAAATGTGATTTCGGCAGTGCACGTGGGTATATCACGACCGGTTCGCGACATGACCATAAATGGAGAATTCTTACCAAGGATGACAGTCGCCATTAAAGGCCCTCGAAAAATGTATTCCATGTGAAGGAAGCAACAAAAAATACATCATTCTAAATAATTTATATAATAAATTACCTTTTGCAGCGTTGATGTTACTACTCCGAATATCTGTAGGCTTAGTTTTATCTTTATAAGCCTGTGGGTGGGCGCGTCTTCCATCACCGCTTGCAGTTAGTTGAGTCATAGTTACTTTTTAACACGCACTTTGTCGACAAAGCTTATTATGGATTTTTTATAAAGCGGGATGTGCAAAATTCCGCGGTGCACTTTCGCGAGACACTTTTACTGCTTTTTAAAGAACAATTGACAAGAAACAAAATTCGGTCGACCGCGTGCAGAAACAACGAGATGGTCACGAATTACGAATAATTAAGAAGGGAACAAAGTTTTTGAAAAGAAGGGGGAAAAAGCGGCGATTCTAGAAACTACGAGAGTAGGCGGGAAAAATAATTATCAAAATGTTGAGGCAAAATGTTACAAAAAGGTAGCTGTAGCAATTTTATGCTGTGGTTTCAAAAAATAATTGAATTTTGCATTAAAAAATAATTTTTTAGCATCAAGTTCATCTTAAGTTGCAAATGTAAATTTGAAGTGTTTCATGAGATTGATACCAGGTGGCGCAGTACGTATTTTAGATAGTGATTGGCAGAGATCTCTGTGATTGGTCAGAATTGTACCGCGTGTCGCCATGCGTTGTTTTGAATTTGGATTTAAAATATGTTGTCGCGATTTAACCACGATTTCGTGATAAATATTTACAGCTTGTTTGTGAGTTCCAAAATATTATAATATAGATGTTAAACATTTCTCTTAAATCTTTATTATATTGTGAACGTTGCATAGTATCTGCAAAATGATTTCATTTGTATTGGAATAACGTGACAAATATTTGTTTTCATAATCTTCCTAAAGACCTGTTTTGTCTAATTCTCAAGAGTTTCACGTATTTTCTGAGATTCATTACAGAAATTGTAACTTTGGGAAATTTTTTAGTAATAGTTTGCAAATATACGAATAATATACTAAAAAGTGTGCAAATGCATATCAAGAATGTCAAGTTTAAGGTTAGAATAACGCTCAGAGGCGCTCGAATTTGTTTTCATTTATAATTTTGAAATGTTATTGAATATGGTTTAAAATCTTCAAATTATCATTTAAAAATTATAATGAATAATTTATGCTATATGATAAACTTATGTTGATGAAGCTATTAATAGAACATATTCAGAAATATAAAAATTAACATAAATAAAAAATATTCAGAAATATAGAGTAATTTTTGAATTGCGTTTAATTAAAAACACGAAATAAATAGCGCTCCAAATTCAAAGAAGGAAAAATCCTAATTTACAAAAATTTTAATGAACTTTTTTGTAATTTGGGAATTTTTCCTTTTTGGAATTTGGAATGTTTTTTTTCGTATTTTTAATTGAACGCAATTCAATAATTACGATATTTCTGTTTTTTTTTTATTCAAGTTAATTTTCATATTCTGTAGTAAATGACCTATTGATTGTGCCTGAGGATTATATTTGCAATAAGAAGTAATTACTTGGGAAAATTCTATTTGCCCAGAAACAAAGAACCGATTGGAAAACTTGAACCGGTTGGAAGCCTTAATGAATCCGCAATCTTAATTGCCAATTTCTGACAGCGACCAATTCACTACGATTTCAAATTTAACGTTTTGTTTATTAACCACCTATTTCACAGATATGCCTCATATTCTTTAAGAATGAAAATGTAGGTATAACCCAATCTGACACTCTGGTATATAACTTGTTTCAGTTGCTCGCTGATTTACAATTTTTCAATTTTGTGTGAAATATGTAACCTCCAAAATTTCGATCCGATTAAAAAATGTCGGAAAAGAATTAAAATATTCTGTTCAGTCAGAGTATTCTCACTGCCATTTCGATTCAGAAGACGGATCGTCCAATCTGTTTTCTTAAAAAAAAAATAAATAAATAAAACCGATTCACTAAAACGATCGTTCAATCGCTTCCTTCTTCCTGGCTGTAAAATCATCTATCAAATTCACATGTTTGTTCCGAAATTTGTAATGATTTATGAAAGTCATTTTTTTAATGAATGAATTGAGCATTTTGAAATATAAAATATATCTTTGTACTGTGTCATTGTGGACAAGAAAAAAAGCCTAAGTGTTGATAAAAAAATTACATTGTCGGGAATGGGAATTTACAGTTCCTGAGAAAAATATAGAATTAACAGTAGAATCCTTAATTTTGATAATCACAGTTTACATTCCTTTGATTTAATATTTTCTTTTAATGAAGTTTTAATTATTTAAATTTCCAATGGTAGGCCTACAATTATTCTGTATTCCATGGTCCATGTTGAAATTTGAGTCGATTCGTTTTACGAAAACGGGCTATAGTGGTTAATCTTTCTGTCTAATACATAGAACTAAAAACATATTTTTTAGAATAAAAGTGGCAGGGGGCCGTTAAAAAAATACGTAACTCATGTAGCCCCCCCCCCCTAGATTGGAACCTTCTAGGGGCGGGGGAACAAATTTCTAAAAAAAGTATGTTATAAGTAGAGGGGCACCTCTAGCGTTACGCCTATGTTAAAGTTTCATACAAAATGGTTAAAACTCAATTAAAAATTATCTATGTTTCTTATAACGTCTATCTGATTGCCTTATAGGTTTTCCTATCTTCTTTTATGTGAATACACTAGATTCATACTTGCTAATATAATATAAGGTATCTTCACTATCTTAATTCACCTTGAGCGGAGTTCTCGCACAAACTCATCTTCAATGCGCTTATTATTTTCCTCAGCGGCGTAAGAATTTTCTTCTAACAATCTTGTTCAAAGTCATGAATAATATTGATTTACGTACTTTTGAATTTTTTTGCAAATATGTTCATTTCCTGGATCGATACATGTTGCAACATACGAGACATAAACATTTCCCGAACATTGGCACTTTTGCGAAAACGAGGTCTTAGTTTAATCTGGTATAATCTTGAAATATCGGCAATAAAACGTTATTCATTGCAAACAGCATCATAAAATTTACAATTAAAAGTACTTAGCATCATTGAATTTCCTCAATTTGAAATTCGTTTTCCTGCTTTAATGAAAAACAAGAGAACTGATGACAATGAACTTTTTTTTATTCCTAAAGGTCGATAAGGTTTAAAAGTGTCATTTCAAAAACTAAACTCTTAGTATAATCTGAATTGTTAACAAATATAACCAATAGTTTAAAAAATATTTGTATGTCATTATTAACTGATAATTATTTATTGGGGTAAAGGTAAAAGAACTTGAGAATCTATTGTGTCCACAGTCTACATCTACATCATTAGGCTTTTACATTTCTATGACAAGTGAAGAATTTATTACAGGGCCCACGTTCAACATTGTTACGTGGGATTATGTATTCGTGTTAGCATCAATTCACGCAATTCTACAACTTAATCCTATTCCGAAGCTACTTGGAAGAAAATTAATTTATAATTTTTTCTTCAGATTTATGTCCTTTCTTCTTGAGACTCGACGCAGCCTGTGAATTCAGATCAATTTTAAACGTAAGTAATTTTATTGGATGAAATATGTCATTAGTATGATTTGAACAAAATAACATTATTAATGTCTACTGTAGACGCTAATGACCACTGCAGTTGATGCGACTTTAAACCTTTATTCAATAATACAAAAACATTATTAATATTCATCAGAAATTAAATACATATAAAAATATCCATGAATTTTACTATTTTCCCACTTTAGAAATTTATGGAAAATTAAATTTTCTGGAACTATTCAAATCATTCTTTTAAAATTATCTTTGAAAAATAAAAGTAAAGTGCGTTTAATAAACACTTTCCAAACTGAATAATGAGTATGATTCAAATTTTGAAAAATGACTTCGGAATTGGTTGAATTTTTCCTTCGAAATAAGTATAAGAAACTATGCTTATAGCTTTAAGTGGGTTTGCTGAACGGATACAATTTAAAAAACTTTCTATCTCTTTTGAAGAAAGTTTCAAATCTATAATCCCAGATAATTTCTTGATCTCTTAATGAACATATAAGTTTCTTTGAATCTTCAGAATATTTATCAATATACTAATGCAATACACTTTCTCAAAAAAAAACATTACAAAGAACTATTTAAGGTGTCATGTATTTCATAGGAGAGTTGGTTGCTGCAACTTTCAGTGGTGGTTTAGCGTAGGACAATTAGGACATAAACATGAAATCTTTATACCTAAGCAATATTGCTTGCAACATCAAAGCCTTCTATGAAATGTAACACATTTGCAAATTCATAATTCTATTTAATTACAAAATTAAAGAAAGTTTATAATATTTACAAAAATGCATTTTGTGATCAATATAACTTGTATGGATGTAAGTGTAATAGTTTTATGTTCCTTTATAGTTTTATTAACTTCTCAAGTAGTAAGGGATTTCTAGGGAAAATGGTATCATCAAACTTCCTATGAAATTACTAAATTTCGAAAATATTTTTTATTTCGACACCTAAAATTACATCCAGAATCCTCGAAATATTTAGAATTCATTAAAAAAGTATAATATACTCATCAAAGATTTTTTACTGTAGCCGGTTTGATATAGAAACCGTTCAAAATTGAATAATTTAAATCATTCAAATGTGTACAATTTTCAAATAAAAGCTTCAATATTGTCGATGGATTTTAAACTAGTTTTCGAGGGTATGCGACCTCTACATTTTGTCAGATTCCTGGAACAAAAATTCTTTGATGTTTGAGCTGAATCGGTTAACATTAAGACGTGCCGCAAAAGCCCATAAGATTTACTTGGGAAAAATTTTGTTTTCGGAAAAATGAGATTCACGTTTCCGGGTTCTGACTTAGCTTACGTGAGATTATTAGAATTTATTGGGAAGTCTTCAACGAACAATTTCTCCTAAATTAATTTGAATTCTGAAGCCCCCCCCCCCCCTAATGAACAACAAAAATGTCCCAAAAAACTGAAATTGGCCATTTTGCGCATAATTGATGAAAATGGGATACAAAAATCTGATTTTGTTTATAAATTTGGTTAAGTGTGTTTCTTATCGTTAAAGATTTTAATGTTATCCATATCCAATAAATAATTAATATTTTTTAGAATAATTTGTTGACATTAGTCAAGAAAAGTTTGTTTATGCAGTAAGATTTCATTCTAGATAAATTACGTTCAATTTTGTCGTTATAAAATTATTTCTTTAATTTAACCGTTTTAACTATAAATCACTCGCGCAAAGTGATGAGTCTGATGGTCCTCTGGAAGCCGAAGGAAAGTTTTTTTTCTTTAATTTTTCATGAAGAATATAAAAAAATTGTTTAATCAAATATTAAAATGATATTTTTTTCTCATTTCCATAAAAATGTACAATCAATCTTTAAAATATTGTCTAAACAATTCGATAATGTTTGAAAAAAAAATGTTTATCTCAATGATGACAAATTACCGCAGTAATTACAGAAAAAGATCAATTTTAAATATTTATTTCGGAACAAATTCTTTTAACAAATGCGAATTTGTTACATAATGGGGCAGTAATATCTGAGTGAAGTCTAGATATGTAATAATAAGCAACAAAGTTAACCAAATGTTTAAAAAAACTAGTGATTTTTCCTCTCTTTAAGGAAAATTTTGTTTTGATAAGGGGAGGGGGTCATCAAAATGTAGAGTAAATTAGTGTAAATTAATCTTTGGAGACTCCTTAACAAATTCTATAATAATCTTATGGGATTTTGCAGGCTTTTGCGGCACGTTTTAATATTAGCAGATTTGGCTCAAACTTTGAGGGATTTTTGTCCGGGAACCTCACATAATGGGGGGGGGGGGGCATACCCTGTATTCGGAAGTCAATTTTTTGGAACACCCTAGTATACATAGGTATTGAACAATTAAATACATAACTATTTAGTTGAAAATCGAGTATTTTATAATTTAACAATGAATGAATATATACCAACATTTTTCGTTACTGAAAAATGTATAAAATTAAAAGTAAGAATGAGAACGGCTTAGAGAATAAAGAAATCTAAATAAAAGCATTCATCTTGCAATATAAAAAAAATTTTAAGTGGTTCACAAAAAAATATTATAAAATATAAAAAGGAACGAGTTTTGTGTTTTGAATATGCACACTAAGTAGGTATTATAACTTACAGAAAAATAGAAAATAAACAAAATTATTCTGATTTGATTACCTATAAATTAAAAAAAATTTAATTTAGGAAATTCAGGTTCAATATGAATGTGAACTGTAAACTTGGTTCATTCAAATATAATGCAAGTAGACAGGTTTGAAATTTGAGAAACGAATATTTTAAAGCTGTGAAATCCTTCAAGTTGAAAATAATTCAGATGTATTAAAAAATACATAAAAATGAAATCGGTTTTAGGAGAAAATTGATTTATGTAGGAATGTATGGAAACCCGATTTTTCAACGTCCGGCTGTTGGTGAAAGGTTTTCTTTGAAAATAGTTGAAATTAGAGTTTAATTAATTAGTTTCATTTTACGCAAGTATTCTTCTTTAACGGTATTTTTCCCTTCCCCTGAAAGTCGATAATTTCTCTGAAATTTGTAAAAACTTTACCTGGAAAAGACCAGGAGAAAGTCAGGAATTTTGTAATTGAAATTGTTTATCGACACCATATATACCCATATATTACGTAACGCTTTTAGGGGAGAGGGATGGTTCAAGGGTTGAAAGTTTGAAAAACTAAAAATAATTTTTGTGGGTTCAAAAATTATTGCGAATTATCAAAATTTAATATTTTTGTTGATATTTAAAAAAATTCTAACTTGGTCCAAAATTATTGTTTCTACAGTAATTTTTGCAAAACAAGAAAACGTTGTATGTATAGTGAAAAATCAGATTACTAAAAGTTAAGTAACAATTATGGGGGGGGGGGGTAATTGTATATTGTTACGATATCGTTACAAGGGGAGAGGGAGGGTAAATAAATCGTCTAAAAAAGCGTTACGTAATAATGACTCTTATCGTTATTGGAGACTTCATTTACCTAAAAATTGTAATGAGAAATTAAGATTAATTCTATACGAAATCCTCCAGTTGTGTCTTCTTTTTCTCAAAAATAATTCGGAATACATTTTTTTAAATTAATTAATTTTTTTTAAATGATCAAGGGTTTTTCTGAAAGGAATTAAGATGTATTTAATTTCATATCGAATACAATTATACTTCTAAACTCCTTTTTTTGTTTCTATACTTAAAGTTGTGGAAAGAATTTAACACATTAGTAAATAAGTCATTAAGAAATTGCTGCCTGATAACAGGTTTAAAATTGAAATCCTCATCTTATTCCAAGAACGTAGAACACTCTCCATAATCCTATCTACTCGTATTTTATTCCTCTCGGATTCAAGTCGTCCTCTAATTCTAATACGTTTTTTTGATCATCCACAAGTAATCTCGTCATTTCTCATCAGCCAGTCACTTAAAAAATTTCACCTTCGAAAGCGAAGAGAACGATTCTACGCCAGTGGCCTTACTCACTCACACGTGTATGCACACACTTAGGCTCAGCGCACGACGGTTTAACATTCGTCCACAAACTGTCGGCGCGGTCAGAATCGAAAAGAGCACCAATGGATCATCGTTCGATAGTCCTATCGAACATTTGAATAGGCATCAGGTTTAAAATCAAATTCAAGTTTGCCAAAGGAATCTCATCATAGTCATAAGTAAACTGAGAAGCGACCATGGTGCAGAGCCACAACTTCCACGACCTTTATTAATTTCTGTGCCAGCGATGGCAGCCCAATTCGTTACGGATGACGTACCCTGCTGCAACATCACCTGAGTACTTGAGCACCTGTTTATTGCGGACCAGCCGCTCCGGAACGAAGTGACGCTTTTCCACTTTTCCAGCAGATTTTACTTTCAGCAGCGCCAAAAAGTTGCAGCGGGAATCTGCGCTCTGGTCAACTCTGGTGATGTTTTTTAGTCGGGTCGGGAATGATCTCCGTTTTCAAACAGTTAGTTTGGTTTGACTCGACTCGACGCGATCGACTCCGCGCGTCTTACCTGGATTGGAGTTACAGTGTTTTTAAGTGCAGCGAGTGTACGTGTTGTATGCAAATATAATATAATAACTTGCAGTGAAATCGGTGTTGGCCTGGGCTTAGCATTTGGTGATGCTTTCTCCAAAATCGAAACGCGATACGCGAATTCTTCGAAAGTTTTGGGCCTTCTTTGCCTCCAGGGCAACGTTCCAGGCAATTAGTGCGGTCAGTGCAGATTAATTCAATGAGAGTATGAGATTACGATGAACGTCCCCATAATCTCTGGAGATATCGACGATGAGGGTTATAAGCCACGTTTTGTCAGGGTGAGTTTTGATCATTTCTTCTTATTTTTTAGAGTAAGAAACTTCAGTGTTATAGGTTGATATGACGTTGGTTTGTATCTCTGAATTTATAATATTGAGGTATAAAGGATAAGAATCGTGTGTGTCATTATTATGAACGTGAAGAATAGAATGTGCAGAAATGCAATCTCTTATTTGTTTTGAAAGATTAAAGGTTTTGAAGACCTGAAGCCTTTAGAAAGATTTGAGTTTAATAGGATTTGAAAGTTGGCAACCTTCGAATTTCAAAGCTTAGCATTTGTAATTGAAATGCCTCGTATTTTAATGTTTCCTAATTTACAGGCCTTCACATTTTATAGCAAAAAATTACACGTTTCATGCATTCAATTTATTTTTGTTTGGAAGAGTCAGAATTTAAATGATTCCTAAAATAAATAGAAATAAAGCTATTTTTTCAGAATCGAAATCTTGCGAATTTGTGAAGTTGTCATTTTAATCGTCTGTAATTTGGAAGTCCTTGAATTTAAAATCGCCCAAATTAAGCAGCTTACATTTTATTAAATTATTTAGAAGTTTCTGAGTTGGAAAGGGTACAACTTTAAATGTCTGGAATATTTATTTCAAAAAAGATTTATTTTTAAAGTTTATTTAACAATAGTTATTTAGAGTTTTATTGTTTTGCTTTCTCTTTAGATAAAGTTGCCATTCTTATTTAATTGTAATGTTGTCGGGCTCATTTTATTCCTCGAAGGACTTATACAATTGTTGTTATTATTATAAACAACATTTTTTCTAAACAACATTTACCATATATATTTGTAGAGAATCTTTCAAGGAATGAAGTGAGCCCTACGTGATTAAGTTTAAATAAGAATTGCAACTTTAACCTACCAAGAAAGCAAAAACATAAAACTCTAAATAACTATTCTCAAATAAACAATTTCACCCTGAAATAATTTTTTTAAGTTCACCTTCTGTTCTCTTCCAAATTAGTTGGAATTAACAATGGGAGTATTTTCCTCGATTTTATCAATAATTTTTAAAAGTGCTGGTTTTGAACTTGAGATAACTAGTGAACATTCTTAACAATCGTGCATACTTGTAATTTTCAATTCTCTTAATTTATAAGCTAATAATATAATGTAATTTTAATTTTTTGAAATTCAGAAGAAAATATTTTAGTTATTTCACAGCATCCAAAATTTGAATTGAAAACATTGAATTTATTGTTATATTTTTACAGTTAAAAAAGCTACAGAATTTGAAGTTTTTAGATAAAAACTTTAAAATTTGAGAAGAGTTTAAAAGTTCCTGAAAGAGGAACAAAATCAAAGGGCTCAAAGTTTAAAAATCCCCAAATGTAAGAACCATAACATTCCCAATTTAAAAGCTTTTGAATTAGGAAGCCTTCACATTTCTAAACATCCAAATTTGAATGCATCCAGGTATATAAAAAGGCCTTCACCTTCAGACGCATAAGAGTGAAGAGCCCTTGAGATTTTAAAGCGACCCCACTTAAAAACCTTCGAATTGAAAATAAAAAAAATGTTATAAACTCCCATATTGAAAGCATTAAAAAATTGGAAACTTTTATTTTCTCGAACGGTTAAAATTGAATCTTCCTTCTCTCTCATGATACAAGTTTTATAAACGTGGCTAAATCACCTTGGCGGAGTGTTAAAGAATATAATATTTAAATTTCTAAAACTAAATTTAAATTTATGTACGTGCACACATTATCAAACACAATGAGAAGAACCCATCCCTTTAGGATGAAAATGCATTTAAAATTCTCCATCGAAAATATAAAGCAATTGTACACAAAGGACATCCTGTTCAAGTACAGGAAGTTCCTCCAAAAGATCAATAAGAGAAAAGTTAAACTGATGACTATGGAATTCTGAACAGGTACATTGTGAGGATTAGATTTATAATTTTTAAGAGTCAAGATACAATTATTTTAAATCAAAACATTTTCCAAACAACTATGGAAGTTATTATTTTAAATTACAGTAATTTCCGATAATTTCTTACAATTATTTTTTAACATTTTATTTTTTATTACTCAAATAAATTGTAAATTGTAATAACATTTTAAGTAATGATTGAAACTAGATTGTAGCATTGAAAAAAATGAGGTTCGTGTCCATAAGCGATTTCATTAATAATTTCCTTGAATTTATGCACTACTATAATTTTTCCATTGCAGTATGTCATTTTCCAAAGATCCTTTGTTACTAAAGGCTCCATATAATTTCATGACATAACTCTACGTCACTCTTTCGTGGATCTTGAAGTCTTTAAAAAATGATGTAAAGAAACTACGTCTAAAAATAATGTTTGCATAATTCAAATCTCAAACCTAAAATCAAAGGGCAAATTATTGTTAATGAAAATAATTCTTTTAAAAATTCTAAACTTGTAAATTGTTTGCAGCGTCCTAAATACGCACAATACTATATACCATGAGTTATTGTAATTTGTAAAGAATTTGCAATTTGTATACATTAGCATAATTATAATAAGACTTTTCCTCTCACGTAATCTGATCCTCGTGAACTGTTTTTGTTTCCTTTCAAACGTGTTGTTTTTTCTGTTAGTAACCGCAAAGTTTAAAGTCTAACATATTGCACTTTCCCGACTCAAAATCATTTTCTAAGTTATTTTGTCACAGAGTGTCCAGTAATAAATATTTTTCAAGACATAGGGATAAAAATGCTATTGAGTAATATATTCTTGGAAGCTGTTTACCTGGATTGGCTTCTCTTGGGGATATTGATGATACCTTCTTCGTGACATCATTCTTAATGAATTTCAAAGTCTTGAACGTGCTTTCAAACGTAGGATTTATCATATCAGAATTATTATGGTCTTAAGAATGCCTGGTTTAGGTTCCTGATAGAGTGACAAATAAATCTGTGGTTTTTTGCAGTGATAATTGTATTTGAACCCGTGCACGCTTACCAAGTTGTAATTTTAAATTCTCAAGAACTGTTTTTAAATCTAGAAGCTTTAGAATTCAAAGTCACCCTAATTTGAAAAATTATCTGTCACGTAATCTGTTTATATAATTTTTCAAAAATTTGAGGTTTACCGATTTAAAACCACCCAAATTTAAATAAAATTCAAGTTTGTTCTCGAAATTGGAATCATTAGAAACTTTAAAGGCCATCGAAAATTTAGAAGTTATTAATTACGGTATTCTTAAATTTGAGATCTCACCAGAATTATAGCATCCAATTAAAAACCCCAAACTTTGAAAGCGTGATAATTCATAGAATTGCTCATTTAAGTTGCTAAGTTTTCCAGGCTCGTAATTTGAATACGACCACATATAATTTTTCGAAAATTTAGCATTTTTCGTTGGAAAGCATTCAAATACAAACGTGTAGAATGTAGATTATAGAACAATGATTTTCAAACTGAAAAATCAACAAGCTTTCTCTCAAAATAGGAAAGCATAGATATATGTTAGATATATACAATTATCATCGAAGTTAAAAAATTTTAACATTTTGGCTGCGTCTATTCGTCTCGAAAAATTGGCAGAGCTGAAAAAAAGGTTTTAAATATATTTGACTACTCATCCCGAATTTCAGGACTATGAGACACTTCGTAATATTTTTTAATGAACCCAAAATTAAGGTTCTCAATTCTTTAAACATAGAATTCATCAAATTTGATTTATTCTGTCATATTTTCTTTTATTTATTTAGTTTTATATTTAAGAGCCTCTAAATTTAAATTCCTCAATTTTTTTAAGCATACCGTAAAAGTTTTGAATATGTTATTCAAATGGTGATAAATAGTTTAAAAAAACTGAAAATTCAATTTTAAACTTTTGAAAGCGTGAACATTCATCCGAGGCTTTATAATTAAAACACATAAAAATATTTAAATTAAAGCCTCCTTTGAACTTACAATCCATCAAAATCTAAAAGCCTGTAATTTCGGTTTCTATACATAAATTTGGAAGCCTAAAATTTAAGTTTTTAAAAATGGTGAAACCTTGGAATTTGGAAGATTGCGAAATTTCAAAAAGCCCAAATTTTTAGGTTCTATGAATCAGGAAGGCTTTTAGTTCAAATTTATAATTTTAATGTTTCTATAAAGTTTGGTTTCTTAAAATTTGAAAGTATCGTAATTTAGTAATTTGTAATAGAGGAATTTTCGCTTTCAACTGAGAAATCTTCTAATATTAAATCGCATTTTGAGTAAAAACTTTAAAACTGATCAATGATCATGTGGAAGCATCGAAATTTGCCGAATCTTAAATTGTAAAAGCATTTTATCTTATATAATTATAAATGTTGTTGCGAAACTGTGACTTCTTGTGCAGGATTTCATCAATATTTAGCCTTGTAAATAGTGAATATCATGGGGTAATTGATTGACACATGGATCAAGATTACTATCCGAATTAGTCAATTTTGATTCTAATATTGATTTCCTTCGTCCATCTATCAATGATAACATTCATTAACAGCCTTCAGAAAAGAAATATGTATCTGATAATGAAGCTGACAAATCTGATAAAAGCTGGTAAAACAAACATTGTGAAGTGGAATTTTTCCTTTATTTTATTTCCAATTTCGTTCTTTTATTCATAAAACACAATAGTTCAAAATTGTAATAGTAAAATAAGTTTACTATTTTTCAGTGCTTTAAATGTAGTCAACTTTCTTATATTAAAATCTGGTAAAATCTAATTTTTTGATGATTAATAAAATGTAAAAATTTAATATTTTCTCCAGTAAACATCATTAATTGCAAATCTAGAACAGGATCAATTTTATTTGCATGAGAGACTAGATGACTAGAATTTACAGGACTTTCCTTTTTCTACCTGTCATTACATGTCAAATCAAATGCTTCATAAAACGCCGATCTTTAAACAACTTTCTAAAACAAACGTAGAATTTTCTTCTTTTGAAAACCCCCTATTGAAAACCGGAAACCATCAAACATCGGAGAGTTTCTCGCTTGACATTTTGGAAGACGATCGTTCGTATTTAATGCCACAACTTTATCTGTCAGCACAATACCAATCTTAACTATCTTAAGAAACACACATCGTGTCGTGGAAACTGTACCACCCGTACATTGTGTGGAGGTATTGTGTAGATTAACTTTTACATGTCATGTGAATACTAGGCATGAACCTTGTAATTATATTCGCAAGGAACAGCAAAAAATCTGGTATACTCGTTACCTGATTTCACATCGTTCTTAGGGAAGTGATACTGATCCGAATATAAATCATAAACACGTTTTGCTGAAGTTATTATTTTATGATGAGAAAATAATTCAATCGATTTTGAAATTTAAGTTTGGAGAAAATCAATTTAAAATTTGGATGATTCATAATCAAACTATTATAAATTTAAAGTAGACCTGCGTTCGCATCCCAGCGGAGCTAGAGAGGAATTTTTTCATAGGTAAAGACTATCACCATTTTGGTTTAGACTGAGTAAATGAAAAAACTGCCATTCCATCGACACAAAATTATCAATTTAAAGAATTTAATATTTGTTAATTTGAATATATGAAGAGCCTAACACTAACTAATTTGAAATCGAAGCATTCGTAACTGAAAAATTTCAACTAAGAAGCATTTAAAATTTAAGAACTCTAAACTGCACAATTTTACATTGATAGTTTCTCAAAGTCGAACAATTTTAAATGGTAGCATTCAAAATTGAACAATTAACAAGTTTTGTGAAATTTTAAAATTGTAGGTGTATACTGTATATTGAACATTTGAAAATAAAGTAAGCATTGAAATTGATAACTTAAATGAAGAATGAATTGAGAATAAAGGATTTTAAATTTAAATGCTTTCAAAATTGAACGATTTCAGATTATAGTATGGAAAAATAAACAATAAGATATTTTTTAGCGCTCAAAGTAGAAGAATATTTCGAATTCGGGAAAGTAAAAATTAAAAAGTTCTAAATTCCTAAAATTCTGAATTTAGCGCGAGGAATTAAATTTTAAAAAGTGCATTGGAGCATTCATTAAAACATTGCAATTGTTTAAAATGGAGCACTGTTAATAAGTATTTAACAGCAGACAAATAGAAGAATGTAGCAGGTATATTAATCTCGATATTATAAACCCTCAGAATCCAAAATCGCACACCATAAGAATTAAAGAATTTCAAAATTAGGTTTCAAATTGTACGATTTTTAATTGAAATTTAAAAAATATGAATAATCGTTTGAATTAAATACCTATTACATATACTTTATAATGAGGAGCGTTCGAAGCTTAAAAAATGTTAAAACAGGACAATTTTCAAGTCTTGAAAGTTTTTACTTTTGAATTAGAAGTGTTAATAAGTGATATTTGTAATTTACTAGAGAAAGTATAGACATAGACATTACAATTTGTTTGAAATAATTAAGCAAGTACCCAAATTGAAAAAAGTGTTTGATTTGAGTCATATTCAACAAATTATATAATTGGAACAAAAACTATTTTTGCAAATTTGAATCTAATAACCTTATGCACAGCCAAAAAAGTCCACACAAACATTGAACATGATTTTTGAACTCATACAAAACATTGTGAAGAATTCCTAAATTAAACATTTTAATCAAAAAGGGTAGAAAGACGCCATTAACCCCCCTTCCCCCCCCCCCCGGGGGGGGGGGGTGCTTAAGTCTTCTTTAAACTCAGCGTTTCATTATTATTGGAATATCGTTGTACAAAATAACCTTTTTCCGCTCCCCCCTATTATATGTAACCCGCCATTTTATTTACATATTTTTTATAATAAATATGATATTATGTATGAACTTTGCACTCACTAGAAAATTGTTGAATAAAGAAATTCTGACCACATATTGCATCAGAATATTCAGATGAAGTTAAAAAAAAGTCCCATTTTTTACGATCACGTGTAATTACGTAGGACATCTGTGTTTGCTTAAAACACGCATATAACGTATATGATTTGATGAAGGTCATGTTTGAACAATGGCATTAGTCTTTTCATTCGTTATTGTATGGTTTCCATTTGTATCTGCGTATGCACGATGATACGTTGCAGAAAAATTATAAGACATTCGCATACGTAAAATTCCATTTTTTTCGTCCTAGATTCACAAAAAAAAAGTTGAATTCGTCGTTGCCAAAAAGTTGAAACTTTTGGACTCTGAATAATAAATTTAGCAATTGATTTTTACAAACTTTATTGTCTTTCTTTTCCATTTCTTTATTATCAGTTAACCGTTATCATCAGCTAAAGAAGATATTGCAAATAAAAAAGGCATTTTATTTGCTCATTTTTCTGAAAATTTATAGCCGTCAATCACCAATCCCAGCTTTGTTTAATGTTTTTTACAGCTACGTTTTGTCTTACACAAAGAACCGTCACTTTTCTGCCGAAAAGGTTCAAATACATCTTTAACATTTTACAAGGTGCTGTTTCATTGTCTTGTTTTATCACAAAGTTCTCAACACTTTCTATAGAGTAAAGGGATATTCTCACCACTTTCAGGTGAACTCTTTCTGAGTAGAAGTCTCCATTTCAACAGCGGATAAAACTTTGGTGTGATTGTACAGTGTATGTACCCAGAATGTTCCCCTTTTTCGCGACTATCACTTTACGAACTATCTTACGGCCTTACCTTTACTATACTATTCTATTCACAAACCCGTGTGGAAAAATTTCGTGGCAGTCTTAAGTAGAGAGATCGTCTGGCTAGTCCGAATCTAGACCGTCTACTTAAGACGGTCTGACAGGGTGTTGG
>CAKNYM010049578.1:57495-85402 GCA_932195095.1 Andricus curvator
GACCGTCTGTCCAGCGGCTGAACAGACACAAGATGGTCTGTCCAGCGCCCGGCCAGCGCCACGAAATTTTTCCACACGGGAAACTATGCATAAGAAAAATCGTTTATATACACATATAAGAGCCTCCAAAAACTAATCTCATTTTCAAATTTGTATTTCATATTATTCATTCGCATCATCCACGGTACCGTAAATTCCAGTTGTTAGAAAATATATAATTATCTTAACCAATGATAGAAGAAAAAATTGCACAAGTATAATGCAATAACGTAGGTTGCATGATTTCTTATATAAAAATAAAAATATAGACGCTTCTCTGCAGTAGTATAACTTTTCTATAGGATTCTAAATATTCTAAACATATTTTTTAGTTTGTAAATTCTGCCAATTAAAGCAAATGTTTATTAGTTATCTAAAATTGTTAAATTGACAAAACATTTTGTTCAGAGAAAGATTTGTAAAAGTGAAAATCTAACCGAACAAAAATTTTTGATTCGCTTTCCCAAATTGTTGTCTCTTTAAATCAACCTAATGCAGACAACCAAACGATTTTGTTAAATGAATAACATTTTTATTCTGAGTGCATAGCAAATAAAGTTTGTAAGCATGACTTTCAATGTTTTGCGCAAACAATTATGGCAAATCTGGATGATAGTTTCACAAGTATCTTACTTATGTTAGTGGGGTCACCTTCATCATAGTTACATAAATAGAGTATGTAAATCGATTGCTGATTGTGCAACTTATTACATAAATCGCGGATGTCTGTATGGTGAACGTGTGACTCGCGGTCATTCATACTGCGCCTTCGCAGGTTCATTTGCGCGATTTCATCTCTATCTATTATGCAGAGTTTTCGAATTCGAAATTTGGCTCTTATAAGAACAGAATTCAAAGGGGTGTATCTTCTGCATAAAATATACATCTTTACGCATTTACTATGATTTGCGATTACGGTTTATTTTCTTATACCTTGCAATGGTAAAGTTAACCTAAACGACGTCACTCACGTAAGGTTTTCCTTAGTACGACAGAATAGGAGGATTATATTTACCCCGTTTCACCCCGATTATCATATTTGTTCAAAAGCTTTGTTTTAAGATAATAAATTTAATTGTTTTTTTTTGTTGATTAGTTTTCTTATTTTCACAAAAAAGTAATTAATTAAAAATGTGAGTTTCGCGATTAAAATACATACAAATACATCATATACAAAAATCATTAAAAAAGCTTAAGTTAGAAAAGAATTTTTGTATAGAATACATAAAAATACAAAGCTTCCAATTCGCAAGTAGTTCAAAGTTTAAAGAAGTCAGGTAATCATAACTTCGGTTTAGAAAAGGGAATATCCAATCTAAAGCTATCAAAAAAATGCGGCTATTTTTACCGAAATTTCGGTACACGTATCCACGTCCCATAAAAAACTTGACACACTGTCAAATTCTGTGAGTATGTATTCTTTAAAAAAAAACTGTAAAATTCCCAAATAATGAACATTTTTTAACGTTTTCTAAATTATTTTAATAGTATATTGTGCTACAAGTGCGGAAAGTAGGCAGTTCCACACAAGTGTGACGTTTGCTGTACGAGCCAGAGGCGGGTCGAAGGGGAGTTGTAGGCGGGCTGTAAACGAGCCGAAGACGAGCCGGAAACGACCCGAAGATGAGCCGATAGCAAGTACTGTAAACTTCACAAGAGTTGCAATTGTCTACTTTCAGCACCTGTTGCACACGACATTTTTTGTAACAAATGCAGGAAATTTTCGATTTGAGAAACAGCAAGAATAAATTTTATGGTAATTTTTGGAAAATGATGGTAAAATTACCGATATTTTTTGAAAATTTTCGGTGAATTTGTATATTACCGAAAATATCCAGAAATTCAAGGTATCCAAAGCTTTTTGGAAAAAATCCGAAAATTTCCGAAAAATGGAAAATTACTAAATTTCACAAATTTCCGGAAATTTATGAAAAGTTACTAAATCATCGGAAATGTCAGTTATTCAAAGCTTTTTGGAACGATTCCAAAAATTTCCATGAATTTATGGAAAATTGCTAAATTTCCGGTAATGTATGGTAAATTGCTAAATTACCGGAAATTTCAGGTAGCCAAACCTTTTTGGAAAAAATTTCCCAAATTTCCGGAAATTTTTGGAAAATTCCTAAATTTCCGGAAATTTATGGAAAATTGATAAATTACCGGAAATTTCAGGTATCAAAAAATTTCTAAAATTTTCGGTAATTTCTCGCAAGCGTAAAATCATAATGAAGTGAGGTTATTATTCCGGCAGTCCTGGAAAGTAAATCTGAATCGAAATGCGCAAGCGCAACAGAAAGCAAAAGTAATCTGGCTGGAACTGCGCAAGCGCAGCAGCTAGAAAAAGTCTTTTTATAACTGCTTTTTACCACGGCTTTGGAATTGGTCACTTTCCGCACGCAATACATGCCTCGAAAAGCGAACATTTCGTGCGTGCGTTACAAAAAGATAATTTTGTATAGCATTTTAATAATTTATTTAATAAATTCTCAAAAAAATTCCATTCAAGTAGCGAGTGGTTGAACTTGAAATGAAAATTTTATGAAAATTGAGAGCTAAATAATCTGTCAGGAAAATATTAAAAAATAATAGGCAGCGTACTTTAAAAGAATTTGATAAAAATTCTATCATTTTTCATAATTTTACTCTAGAATATTCTTAACTGTTTTATTCTGGAAAGTTTTTGTTTTGAGAGTTGCGTTTTAGATTATTCTTGAATTCTGGAATGTTTCAGAATTTTTTAGATTCTTATCATTAATATTATGGAATCTTCTAGAATGTTTTAGAAGATGTCTTTCTGAAACGGCTATTGTTATAGATCACGTGTTAAAATTAATCTTTTGTACTCTATATGTTTATATGTAGGAAGGAAACTGTTTGAAATGAGTGAGTTAATTACGCTCAAAGTGTAACTGAAGACTTGAGGATGATTGGATATTAGTTACACCGAGTAATGCAATCCTACTGGTTATTGAACGGTGAACGGGACGTGACGTCATCCAGACAGGTGTTATCCAGACTAGTGACTTCCGGTGGTCATGCTTCAATGGATAGCTGCACTAAAACCTTCGTAAAATTGACATTGAACGCACGATTCTTACATGCACTCCACAGTCTATTCGTTCCGCTTCAATTAATCGATTATTCACCTATTTACAATGTTTACAAATGACTCATCAATAGCAATTCAGTCCAAAAATATCTTTAACAATATATTTGAGCTGCTTGAGAAAGATATCAAATCTAAAAATAGTATTGATATTTTCTCATCAGAATTAATATTGACTTCAATATATATTTATCATTTGTAACTAAAATGAGATAAAAAATACCGGTGGTAGCAGCAGTTTTTCTGTCAAGGTGAATGAACGATCTAAAGAATAGATAGAATTTTAGGTTTAGAGGTGGTGACCATGAAAATATGAATAGAAAAGTCGATCGTAAAGTGTAGATTATGGAAGACGTGATGAGAAAAGTTGACGCCCTTTGCTGATACTTTTTCGAGATTTTGCTTTACAACCAGCAATTTGCATAGATGCATTTCGTGGAGCATAACCAAGACACGATGAATTAAATTTTTTTTATCTTTTCAAGAACATTACACTGTTTGTCCATTGGACGTGCTAGAAGCAACCATTATTACCACCACTGTGGAACAAGCATCCTCAGTGTTGAACGGTTACGAAGGCGGAAATGCTTATCATTATCTTAGACTGGGAGCCTTTAATGCTTGGTTTAGCACCAGGTTCAAGGGACTTCCCCTACCGGTTATACACTTCTCCTTTTGTTTCCTTGAAGTCAGACGAAACTATGCATGCAGGCCTTCTTCCAAATATTCGTCGGACAATTAGAGACTTTGTTAACGGACGCTGTTTCCGGTAACGTGATAATAGGTACCAGGAGCGAATCCTGATATGTGAGTTATGTCAGGCTTTGTATGGTTCAAGACCTTTTGAACTCGGCCTTTTCATGAAGCTGTTTAACAAATTTTTATTGAATTTAAAAATTTGCTAGAGCTGTGAAATTATGTATTTTTTTTTACTAAGAGTGAAGCAAAGCGTGATTGATTTGCTGAATAATTTTACAATGAAACGTTTTTGTTATCACTTGCTGATTGGATATAGAAATATTGTTAGCGATTCAGTCAAATTCTATGCTCAAGATCCAAAAAGAAGGTTAATCCAATTCATGTTTCAAACGTTCATTGGAATATATTATAACAATCTAACCTTCGTTTTTGAAGTAATTTTTTCTTTTATATCCAACATATGGTGATTGTACTTAGAATTTTGTTATGACAGACAGTAAAGAAAAAACCACAATTTTCAACATTAATCAAAATAAAATTGAAGTTCCAAATTGTTCACTTTTGAAATAAAACATTTTTTTAACTTTGATCTTATGAAATATTTAATTGGTGGATTGTCGATTTTTTTTGGAAACTTGGAAAAAACGGAAAATGACCGGAAATTCAATTTCAAACCCATGATTTTTTTGCGTAAACCGCCATTTTTAAACGCTCTATCTTGTAATATGAAATTTACATATTGGACAATTAACAATAATAAAGTACGTTATAGTCTGTTTGCCCACATTGCTGGTTTCAGCTCGATTATCGCATGTTTTTGTTTTCCAATTTGTATCTGTCGCCGACTTTAACAGTTTATTATAGTTCAATTATAAGTCAGGTTGTTATCGCGAATACTGGGCATGCTAAATGTATTGCTGTCCTTATAAAAATCAGTGTTAAATAATTTAAAAACTAAAATACAAAAGAATATAATTTTTTGGATTTATTCTCGGAAAAGGAAAGATCCTTCTTTTAGTTACGTGCTGGTTTGATGTAATTACAAAGTAAATTATACTAAAAAAATCAGAAAAATCTATTTGGTTCAGGTTATCGAGAACTTCAAATGTACTGCTGTTTACGATAAAAAACTGATTAAAGAATGTTAAGTAAATACTATTAAAACTTACAGTGTGATTTGAAGCTATGATATGTGGGCAAAATTAGATGTTCAACTCTGTGACAATATTATTAGGATAACAGAAATTCGGTCTTAAATCTTCAAAATAAACTAGATTTTAATTGTGCTGATATTTTCCATTATTTTTGTATAACGAAAAAGTAAAGAAAAATAATGGACTTACATGTTTTTGATTTTTAAAATTGGTGTACTTTTGAAGTTCTAGATAACCTCTGCACAACAGTTTTATTATATGATTTTTCAAGATAATTGACTTTGGTTGATTTTGGACCTATCCAGTTTTCTTCAATTCTCGACGTTTTAAGACGCACTGAGTCAGAAAAAATAGTTTTTACGAACATGCCTGTCTGCCTGTCTGACGACGCGATAACTTTCGAAGGAATTTTCTGATTTGAATTTCCTTTTGCACACTGGTTTGTGGTCCGAAAGTACAGGTCAAGTTCGTTAGCCAGCCTTCTACTGCCAATATTTATGGTTTTAGCCACGAAAAATCAAACTGAGAAACGTAATAATTCAACTTTCCCTTGAAACCACGTAAGATACAATAAATAGACAAGAGACCGAAATTATCAGTTTTTAAAGGTTCTAAAAAATTGCTCTTTACTTTTTTTTTTTAAATTATAATAACAAGACAATGAAAATACGTATGTTTCGTTACCAATAGATGTTTTGAATTGTAATAATACAAATGTATTGAAGTGATAAATTTTTCAGGGTAGCTCAGAATAAAAGATAATGCAAAATAAAAAAACAAATATTAAAGTAATCGTGATAAATAAAATTTGTACATTAGTTTGCAAGTTCTGAATAAGCAATCCAAGGGCGACGTACATATAACTAGATGTAATATACATTTGATATATTAGTATTGAACATAATGTAGAAAAGTTCACATTTTGGACAAAATCGAGTGCGAAGCACGAGATACGTAATGAGAGTGTGCTCGTTAAGGCCGAAAGAGCTTTAACCAAAGAGAATTCACTTCAAGAGAAAAAAATATATCATTGAAATTTTGTAATTTGGTAATTGTTCAATCCTCAAGGTTACCACTTGAAAATTGTTCAATTTTACATACATTCGGTAAAAAGTCTATGTTTTGAATTGAAGATATTGCAAATTTCATTATTTAATTTTGATTGCCTAAATTTGAAAAGCTTTGTTTCAGAAAATGTGGATGTTTTGAATTAAAAATGGTACCAGTTCAAGTTGAAGCTTTGAATTTTGAAGAATATTGGCTTTAAATTCTTTAATATTTTTAAAAAGTTTTACTTTTAAACGATTAATTCATAAATGTTTGCTATTTAACATTTTTAATTTTCAAATTCTTTAAACTTTGTATTGTTGAATTTCATGGAATTTCGGTTCAAAATTGTTCAATCTTCACCTTTCGGCTTAAAATTGTGAAACTTTAATTTTTGTATTATTTAAGTGTAAACTGTACATTCATTTGTTTTAAAAGACTTGGAGTTAAAAATATTAGTTATTTGTTGTAAAGGCTTTTTATTGAAAATTGTTTACATTTTTATGTCTTTAAATTATGTCCGTATCTAGGTTCACCGAAATTCGGTGAGCATAGACCAACATATATTTTCGGTTAGCCAAAACTCTTGGTTAAATTAAATATTTTTGTTTAAGGCGCATTAAATTTATGATTATTCAACTTTGAATGTTTCAATTTGAAATTTTGAAATTTAAAATGTCAGAATGTTAAATTATTGAAAATATAAATTTCGCAATGTAAGAAACTTTTTATTTTATTTAGGATTGTTCAATTTTATTTATAGTATTATGTAGTCGTCTATTAGTCACTTGAAGGAAATATCATGATCATCATGATACACTCACGTCCCTGAAGAAGGGACATGAAACGAGGGTTGAATGTTAATTTGCATTGGAAAGGGGCAGAGTAGAATCCAGCTATAATATTTTTCAAACTCTTTGATGCATTATAAGCGAGAAAAAACTTACTTATATTTGAAACACATGTATTTTCATATGCATTTCTATAAACATTTCTCTACGACTTTTGAATGCTGAACTTGTTTAATTTTATTCAAAAAATGACCGGAAATAATTTTGAAAAATATATCAATGTTTAGAATGTTTTAGCTAATAATTTATTTGTCAATAATGTTTTTTTATTATCTTTTGGAACATTAAATTTAAAACACGAAGGTAATTTGCAATGGTGCCCTAATAAGATAATTCTACCCATAAGGATTAAGGAAACTGTTGACCATCATACCATTTTTATTTAGATCAAAATTCCACTATACCTTCCATAATATTATGCAAATTAATTTAATTTAAATCTATAATCCAAGATTTTATGAAAAATGAAGTTCTAGTCGACTTTTAAATTTGAATTCATGGCATTGAAGTTCTGTCTGGCTACCATGTATGTAAAGAATTGAAGATATGGTAGCAGTCCAGGATCAGAGTCTCTTATATCTTTAATTAATCGGTATAAAACACGCAATTTAAATTAAGTTTTATAAATATGTGTACCCAGCGATTATCTACAAGATGTACAAAAAAGTAATAGAGGAATGCGAGATATAATGACATGGCATATACCTACTCGCATGAGAGGAGTGGCGACAATATTATTTTTTCTCGATACTGGTGAAAGGCATAATTGCAGTGGCGTAGAAAGGACGAACATACATATATAGGACACAAATTCCACGCGTAGTTCGCATTATTTGCCTTTTTTGCAGCGAAAAGAAATTTGTTGTTTAGAAAACTGAAAATGAAGTTTATAAACTTGATTTTTCCGTTTTCATTTCTAAAGTGAAAATTGAATAATTATTTCGTAGAAAATATAAAAGTGAAATCAATTTTATGAACAGTTATTTAAAAATTTAATCTTTAATTTCATATAATCTTTATTCAAAATTTGGTCATTTGGTATTCAAGTGATTACAAGCATGAGGAAAAGAGATTAAATAAGATATAAATCAAGATTTTCTGCTATACGGAAACTTTCTCAAAATAAATAAGCATCGGATATTTAATTTCCCTAATAATAATAATAATAATAATGAAAATTATTCTGTAGTTGAAATTCAACAAATTTAAATGAACGGAAACATTTATTTTTTTAAATCGTTCATCTATGTGGAAATATCGATTGACATTATGGTTTTTGAAGAGAAACGATTTTTTTATACCGTTCGGTTTTTATACAAAAAAATTTGGCTAATAAATTGAAAAATTAAAACAAACCAATACTAATAAACACGTGAAAATTGTACTAGGAAAATGTTTAATGCTTTATTCCTTTTGATTAAGAACAAATTTGTAAAACACAGAAGCCACTGTTTCATCATATAGTAGCAACATTCTGTTTCTATACGAACGCATTTTCTGATACATTATTTTGCACCAAATGACTTTGCAATCATTGCACGTCCGAGAGTTGGCATGAGATGGAAATACTCCATGAAATTTAAGTTTCAATTTCTTTCAATTGAAAGTTGTTCTTAAACTTCTTTCCTGTGACACAATTTTAACTATTCGATTTCCAGGGGTTTCCATATGTAAACAGCACGAATCTTGGTAGGGTCGAATCGGGGTACTAAATCGGCCCGGGAAAAATGTTCAAAACAAATGATTGAGAACCAGAAAGCAGCCCAATCATGCAAGTCAAGCAGCCCAAATTGCTTAAAATATTACAGGCCCACCGGGATTTTTCTCGAAATCCCACCTAACCAAGCCGAGCCTGTATCTTGATTTTTTCATTAATTATTAAGAAATTTCGTAAATTTGAGGTTTGAGGCAATATGTTTTGTTAGTTTGTTTCACTAAGACCGACACATATTTCAAAAGATGTATTAGAATTTCAAAGGATTTCTGAACATTATAAGGATTTTAAGAGATTTGGAGGAATTTTATTGGCCTTTAAAATATTTTAATATATTGTAAGAGATTTCAAGAGATTCAGAAAGATTCCCACGGATTTCAATGAATTTTAAAGGGATTTCAAGAGATTTCCTAATATATGTTTCGAAATATTTCACGAAATTTCAAGGATTTTATTTTATTTTAAAAGATTTTAAGGGATTTGTATGAGATTTTGAAGATTGCAAGCGATTTTAAACAGTATATCATTATTTGAAGGATGGAAGTTCAGAACTAGATAACCAACATTTTTTCGAAAATGGGTTTACTGAATAAAATATTCTCAAAAAATCAAATACACGTTGTGATAAAAACATTTTTTCAAAATCTAATTGTTTAATATATTAATAAAAAAAATAATCTAAATTATATTTCAAATGTTACCGTAGCATTTTAGCGTAGTAATAACTTTTTTCTTCCCTTCTGCACTGATATTTCTTGAAATTGTTATCGTTCACTGAAAACAATTTTGTTCTTTTTATAGTCATTCCACCGAAAAATCGTATGTCTCAGTGCGACACCGTCACACTGAATTTCGAGTTTCTAGAAGCAGAATAATTTGTTTGTATACCAAATTTGTGATTCTTATTTAGCTTCATCTTATCTCGAGAGTAAGTTTTTATTTTTGTGTAAACTTGAAAATTCGATTTTCAATCGCTACCAAAGCCCGATTTTTACTCTTATTCAGAAACTCAGTATCTCGGGAATTAGTTTTTATTATTTATTTAACCTGAAGATTACATTTTTTATCGTAATCCGCAGTCAAGCCTGCTCAAATTTGTGGTTAGTGTCCCTTTGAGATTGTCATCTTCCACATCTATTTCCTCAAAACTGGATAGCTTTTTCTAATCAAAATTGTTTTGCCTCTACCTCACATTACTTTTTTCTTCACTGAGAGAGTCACGCCTACCCCTAAAGGGAAATGGTTGAATGGTATAATAATAATAATAAAAATAATAAATGGCGTAGGGATGTGGCGACCCCATCGCCCGAGAGCTCCGGCTCTTGCATTCAGCCACGTTGCTTTGGGCTAACTCCCCAATGCAACGAATATTGCGGTTACGACACCAGTATCGCGCAGTGCCACTCACAATAGGCCTCTCTCGGATGGAGGCCATGGTTCAGTTGGGAGTGGCAATAGGACCGAACCGAGGCGACGACCAGGCAATGGCCCCGGACAAACGCGAGAACATCGATTTAAATGGTCGGACAAACTCAGGAGGCACATCCTTATCTGTTGGCAAAGAAGCTCACCGGCGCGAAGAGGATTCATGCTGAGGTTACATGAACGTTGGGTCAATATGCACCCGGAATATGCTCATAAAACGCCTCAGTATTTAAGAGATCAGGTATCCTTTTTGCGAAAAAACGGATATAAAGCTCTTTATCAACAAGAATAAGAGCAACATCCTCCAGCGAACATTCCACCCGTTCCAGCAAGACCACCTTTGCAGATAGCCGATAATGCCAACATGAGAAGTAGGAGATCTATCCACCAAAATGTCTTTCTCAGGATGAACAAATTAGATGAAGCTAATACTGCTCTCCCCGATTTGCTCCCCGAAGATGTTAATCTCTGGAATCTGAACTGTGTAGTTTACGTGAAGGCGTTCTCCCTTCTTAGCGACAATAGAAGTAACGATACTTCAGTACGCCTGAGTAAGACTCGCGAGCGTATTGCACAGCTTCAGTTTAAAATTGAAACGGCGAGACGGCATGCATCAAATATTCAGTGCGTGATTAGCTACATAACATCAAATAAAAAATTCACTCCAAAAGTTAGGGCACTTGCTCGAAACTTAAGGAAAGCAAATCACACGCTGAACAAGTGTAAACTGTTGACCATCAAGCAGCACTGGACGCAAAAAATAAGATCTCTTTCAACAGCGAAACAGCGCCTTGAGTGGCGAGTAAAATGGATTCAGAAAAATTCCACCTTTTCTACTCATCCTTCCCGTCTGTTCAATAAAACGTCACGTGCCGTTAAAAATACGCCTAGTCTTCTGGGAGAAAGTATATGGAGATACTTATCAGCTAAATGAAGACGCTTCAGATATATCACTCTTTCGTTGTGGAGAATGATCAATGTAAGATCTACTGGAATTTCTCATTCTCCACCAATCAACTATCAGTGCTACGAAGTCTGATATTGTCCTCCAAGATCTGAAGACCAAGATCATTTACGTGATTGACTTCTCGGCACCAGCCGATGGTAATATCACGGTAAAGGAGGAAGAAAGACGGGCGAAATATCAAGCACTTCTTTTCATGCTGAGCAGGCTGTACCAAGGCTACAAAGACCATCTTGTAGTTCTCATAATCGGCTGTCTTGGAGGTATGAAAGCTTCATTTCTTAGCCAACTCAACAAGATTCCGGCTGGCCAGAATCAGGCTCATTCCATCGCGAACCGGATGCATGAGGCTGTTCTTCTGGGATCACTTCATCTGGTCCGTCAACTCTGTTCCTCATTTCATTCTACAAAGATTGGTAGCTCTAAAAAAGTATCCAGAGGTGAAACCTTCATCTCCAACTGTCCCGTCTGCCGTGTAAGGTCATCCGCGGCTAGAGACCTGACTCTAAGGAACAGTGTTGCACGATGTTATCTCGCGTAAATTTCCCGCTCTTGCTTACCTTCTAGTACAGAAGGAGCAGAAGCGGATGACGTACACGTTCCAGTTGCGTCGGGAAGTTGCTTTAAGGAACCATGACCGTAGCTTCCGGAGCCTACAACTTCTCACATAATAATAATTGAGCAATACTTTTAATTTGTTTTATACAAAAATTTTTTTAAATAAATGAAAAGTATATATAATATTTCCAACTATGTATGTATAATCATCGAAAGTTCTAGATGTTGGTAAATTTGAGTAACCGGCATCTTGAACTTTTATTGTCCAGAATGTTGATCTCTAAATCTGAATCGGTGAAAAATCAGCCACTAATTTACTTTATTGAAAATTACTATGAATAATTCATTGTGTTTCACTATTTCGTGTAGTAGTAGTTAGTCAAAAATGACTAATAGTCGAACATGTTACTAAAGCAACTCAGTGGATCACTTTTCACTCATGTTTAGATTGAGAGAGTAAGCATTGGCATTACTTGTATATATGTTACGGCTAAAGTCCGATATTGGATAATACTCATTTTAGCCGGCTAAAGCTAGTTCTATTCAAAACGGCTGGATAAAGCTGACAAAAGTAACGAATTTTGGGCTTTAGCCGGCTGATACTAGCATCAGCCAAACACAGGTGGATAAAGTTGAAATTTATTTTATGTCGATTGCAAAATGTAAACAATGACTCATATTTTTCAGCGGTGAATATTATTATAATAACTTTCGTTATTCGGTAGTCTTGAGTTACAGTGTGTGAAAATGTCGGTTGATCAGAAAGAAAGTTTTAACAATAAGTTAAATGAAAAGTTTGTTGCATTGTTGGTGCAAAAAGACGCAAATAGTTTTTACATAAACGAAGAGCAGTATAAACACTTATTTAACCCTTTGCGGCATACATTTTTCAGAGAAACATGTTTTTATGAAAATTAGTATACAGGGGTTTTTGGGGTTACTGATCAAGAGTCTGTACTCAGATTTTGAAAATTCAAAATGGCAGATCCAATATGGCGTCCAAAATTTGAAATATTTCTTGATTTTGTTGAAAATTGGTATACAGGGGTTTTTGGGGTCGTTGATCAAGAGTCTGTACTCAGATTTTGAAAATTCAATATGGCGTCCAAAATTTGAAATATTTCTTGATTTTGCTGAAAATTGGTATACAAGGGTTTTTGGGGTCGCTAATGAAGAATCTTTTTCAAAATGGCGGATCCAATATGGCTGTCAAAATTTGAAATATTTTTTTATTTTGTTGAAAATTGGTCGACTTTCAACAAAAAAATAAACAATATATCAAATTTTGACCGCCATCTTGTAATCGGCATTTAAAAATTTTCAAAATCTAAGTTCAGATTCATAATCAGCGACCCCATAAACCCCTTTACACTAATTTTCAACAAAATAACAAAATATATCGGATTTTGGACGCCATCTTGGATCCGATATTTCGAATTTGCCAAACCTGAGTTCGAATCCGTCATTAGCAAATCTAAAAACCCCTATACATTAATTAACAATACAAATAATACAAAAATATCCATTTTCTATCGCCATCTTGGATCCACCATTTTGAATTTTCAAAATCTGAGTACAGATTCTTGATCAGCAACCCGAAAAACTCCTGTATACTATTTTTCACAAAAATCTGGATAAAATTCACGCTAATAATGAATTTTTATCAAATATTGGCTTGTTTTTTGGACTTTGCTTATAATTATTAAAAAATTAACAATCGATTTGAAAGTATTGTCTACAAATTTTGATACTTAAACTTCCTGTGATCATAAAACTACAAAAAATTTCGATTAAATCGATGAAAAACTACTGTAAAATCGCAAAAAATAGTATGAAAACAGGTGGGAATACGTATTCCCACCATGCCGCAAAGGGTTAAAAGATATTAAAAGTGCGAAAGAAGCCAAAAGTTTGACAACGATATAGCGTCGACGATTACAGCGATTTGATGTTTTCATTGTTGGAGGTGTAGAAAAACTAATTGTTCCTTTGAATAAAGGTAATTATTTAAGCACATAAAAAAAGTTCAAAGTCTATTTAAAATGTATTAAATTTTATGAAATTATATTGAATTTCATAATTACAGGTGAAACAAATATCAAGTATTATGTTAAAAATGACGAAATGTTCGATGTCCTATATGATGCTCACATTTCTGTAGGACATGGTGGTAAACATCGAATGATCTCTGAATTAAGTAGGAAATATAAGAACTGCACACAAGAAGTTATACTGTTGTTTTTGAAGTTTTCTGTTTTATGTAAAAAAAAAACTCCACAAAGAAAGGTCTGGTCGTGAGACCTATGGTTTTTTCAGAGATGAATATGTAGCAGGTAATTTATTTATAAAAAGTATGATAGATAGGATACAATGTTTTAGGAATATTCTGCACAATAGAAGATAGTCCGTATAAAAAAATAGCACACAACTGCATCCGCAGCTGAACCTTCAAGGAAGCTGTATCGTCTTTTGCCAATCGTGTCCTCCAGACGACTGACTGCCCTGCTGGTCGACATAGGCGATGTCGACCTCACGAATCGGAATTCTTTGTATTAGGCTAGTGTGAGGAGTATCGCCTCCAGGAAATGTTTATATAAACATTAGGATAGGCTACGCTGCTAGCCGATTTGCAGTCAAGCGGGTGGCAACGGAATATGCTCGGGCGAGCTGGCGGGTAGCAACAGATTACTCTCCTTCATTATAAAATACTCCTCTTCAATCATCCATTCTGACCATCGAGTCGCCCTCGGCTCGTCTCATCTGTGAAACTCCGACTATGTATCTGAAAAAAATTGAGAGGTTCTCGTCAATCGAGTGGTAAACGGTTAGAGTCTCTCATCAGAATATCATGGTATCTCTTGACTTTTGAGCCTTTCCATGTTTTCTAAAGAGACAGAACAAATGTCGCCAGCCTCGCCAGGAACCACAAGAACCGAGTGAGCGACTGAGTCATCTCGGCCTGAGAGGGACCTGACTTCGACTGCTCTTGGTCCAGTCTTCGCCAGTGAAGCTCCTCTCAACATATCTATGACCAGTAGATTAGTTAGAGCTGCCCTGACTTGACTCTGGTCTAGCCTTCGCCAGTAGAGTTCCCTTTAACGTGTCTGTGACCAATGGACACGCAAGAACTGAACAGACTTGGCCCTCGGTCCAGCCTTCGCCGATAAAGCTCCTCTCAACGTGCCTATGACCAGTAAGCCCGTAAGAGCTAAATCGACTCGGCACTACAAATGGTCCCGACCTTTGCCAACGAACCTCCATCCACACGCCCCTGACCAAAGGCCGTGCCAGAGCGTTCTCGACTTGGTCTGTTTGTTATCACGTAACCCCAGTAGTTCTCAGAACAGGCCCAGTTAGCCTAGGTTGCTTGTTCGCGTTCGAAATGTTCGTCGGCAGACCATCATTCTCTTAAGTACTTGTAAATCATTCAGATAGGCTGGACCAGCTTTAACCTGTAAATGGGCAACAACAAGGATTGTCAATGAATATTTTACCTGGTTTTATTCCAACGCATCAAAATTGATCCATTTGCGCATGCTGTATCCTTCCACCACAGTCCTTTGACCTCGATCATTCTTGAGCTCCCTCAAGTCTGAAACTTCGTAGCGATCGTTAAGTAAGACAGCAGTCTCCTTGAATGGGCCCTTTGACTTAGCTGTCAGTTTCTTGCTTTGACCAGTGGCTGCTGGTCGGGATGCCACCAGAACAATGTCCCCTACGAAGTATTGCGGTGGTTTGAACCTCTTACTGTCATAGCGAGACTTCTGCCGTGCCTGTTCCTCAACGGTAACTCGTCTTGCCTCCTTCCGCATCGCCTTCAAGTCGATCTGGTCATAAGTCTCTTGAATTGCTCCAAGCAAAGCATTATCTGCTGAGCTTCGAGGCTTGTACCCGTACAGAAGTTGAGCGGGACTCTTTTGGGTTGTCCGATTCGTGGTGCAATTGATGCCGCTTTGCACCTTCTTCACGTAAACGTCCCAACTATCTTCTGGTGCACCAGCACTAGTCGTTGCCAGCGAATTAAGAATGGTAAGATTCAGTCGTTCCAACTGCCCATTCGCTCTTGGGGTGGCTACTGCATTAAGAATATGTTTTATTCCATACTCTTGGCAGAACTTGATGAAACGGTGTGATGTAAAGCAGGTGCCTCTGTCGCTGATGATTCGAATTGGTACTCCGAAGATTCCAAACACTTGCAGCAGTGTTTTGATGACCCATTTGGTTCTGGTGTTTTCACCGGCTCGATGATGCAGAATTTCGTAAACCCATCAATTAAAGCCAATATATGGGTGTTATGTCATTTACTTTTTACAAAGGAACCCACATGATCCAAGTGTATAGTATGAAAGGGGATTGCGATTTTCTCTATAGGATGCAGCAGGCCCGGTTTACGCCCCGACGTGACTTATAGTACAGGCAGTTTAAAGAAGAATTAACATATTTGGCAACAAATTTTCTCATGCCCTTAAACCAGTAATTTTCTTTGATTTTCTCAAATGTCTTTTCGGCCGCAAAGTGTCCTTGATCATCATGATACATCTTTACGATGTTAAATCGTGACGCTCGAGGTACAGCCCATTTTTTTCCTATTTCAGTTCTACGGAAAACCACCCCACCTCTCAAATTATGCCTATCAAAATATTGTTTTGTATCTGGTTGAACGTCCCCAGTTTCTAGGATTTTACATATGACTTCTAGATCCGGATCTTGCATTTGTGCGGCTTTAATCCATTCACAGTCCGTAATATCAACAAGCATGCATTCGACCGGATTAGGACTAAGATAATCTACATGTGCCCCTTGGGCCCCAGGTCGATAAACAATATCAAAAATAAAGTCCTGCATGTATTCCCACCATCTACCTACCCTGTGATTGATGTCTCGTTTTACAGCAGTTGCGCGTATGGCACAACAATCAGTAACTACTGTAAACTTGATTCCAATAAGATATACACGGAATGCCTTAAGTGCGTCAACTATGGCGAGTGTTTCTAAATCAGAAGAATGATATTTTTTTCAACAACTGTAGTCTTACGGCTGTAATACGAGACAACTCGTTTTTCGTCGTTTTTTTTTCTGTCACAGCATAGCTCCTAGTCCAACCGCGCTTGCGTCTGTGTGTAGTTCGGTCTCAAGCGTAAAGAGCTAGTATCGGTCTGTCTGTGAGTAGGCGTTTCAGTTCTCGCACCGTATTTGCCTGTTCAGGGCCCCATTTCCATTGAGCTTCTTTTCGTAATAATTCATTCAAAGGGGCAAGAAAAGTCTTTAATCAACTTTCTAAAGTAGTTGACAAGTCCGGGAAAAGATCGCAGTTCTTTTATATCAGTAGGCTCCGGTGCATTAATTACGGCATTCATTCTATGTGTACCCGGGCGTACTCCATTTTTTGAAATTTCCCTGCCTAAGTAGTCGATAGTAGTTTGAAGAAACTTACATTTCATCAGATTAAGAGCTTCATCGAGACCCGAAGCTGTTATAAGTATGTCGTCAATGTAAACTAAAGCTATAGAGAATCTCAACTCGCCGAGCGCCCTGTTTATCGCTCTCTGGAAAACTGCCGGCGAGTTCTTAAGACCGAAAGGAGTTCGCAGAAATTCGTAGTGACCGTCTGGAGTGACGAATGCCGTCAACTCAATCGAATGTTCGTCGATGGGAATTTGATAGAACCCAGACTTTAGGTCTAAAGAGGTGAAAAATCTTTTTCCTGATAGACGATCAATCTGATCTTCGATACTTGGCAACGGGTGCAAATCGGATTTGATTTTTTTATTGAGTAAACGATAGTCGACGCATAAGCGAGGCTCACCGTTTTTTCTTTTCTTTAATAGAATGGGACTTGCATAAGGTGAATGACTCTTACGAATTATGCCGTTCTCTTCTAATTCATCAACAATTTGTTTCACGGTTTTGCGTTCTTCATAACATAGCCGACGAGGTCGGTAGCTCACAGGTTCATCGTCTATCAGCCTGATTTTCATTTTCGTACCTTTAGTTACACCTAATTCCCGCATATTCAGCGCGATAGACGTACGGTATCGATTTAGCAGCGAAACTAATTCACCTATGACTTTAGGGTCATATACTCCCGGACATTGAATGTCTTCCTCAGTTATGTCCCTTCTATCTTTTTCGACCAGGTTTACTTCTAATGGTATCATTGACCCATCTGCAGTATTTTCTGTCTCGAGTCTTAGCCCAGTTGTATCTACAATAGCTTTTACTCTAGCAGTCGCAAGTATATCTCGCCCGGCGAGTATTTTTCTCGATGATTGCTCATCCGGGACTACAAAAATGTCTACCTCGAATGTTATATCGTCGATTTGGAGATGTACTTTAGCGCGTGCAATCGGAGTCACCAGCGCGTAATTAAAAGCTGATAGGGTTTCTTGCGTTTGGATTAGTTTTAATCCAAGCGCTTGAGCTTCACTGAATCTTACTATTGAACAATCGCTCCCCAAATCAACCATACACTCACTCGAAATATTGTTTACGGTACATGGTTTGATAGGCTTTTGTACTTCTAACTTGTTTACCTGACACACATGCAGACTTATTTTCGTATCAGCTAGTCATGACTTTTTCGATTCTTTATTCGACTTATTTTTCGACCAACAATTCTCTTCCTTACGGCCTACTGTCCGACAATTAGCGCAAGTCGGTTTTTCGCTCCTTGTCGATTTTTTTACTTCAGCTATCCCTGAACCGGACGCTTCTTTCAGATCAGGACAGTCATACCTACGGTGACCTACCTTCCCGCAGTGATATTTTTGCCAAATATTTTACAGTCTGATAATGGGCGGGAATTCGTAAATTGCATCATAGAAGAATGACGCACTATATGGCCTGAACTACAGATTGTTCACGGAAAGCCAAGGCATAGTCTGTCACAAGGAAGCGTAGAAAGGGCAAATCAAGATATACAAAACATGCTCATGACTTGGATGACTAACGAATCCTGCAGCCAATAGTCAGAGGGACTACGATTTGTTCAATTTATGAAAAGCAGATTATTATTTTAATATAAGATAATGGATAATATAATATTTTTTCAGTTTAATATAAATATATTAATTTTTTTATATATTTTTTAAAGAGCGCATCATGCTGGTATGCGACAATCTCCATTTCAAGCGATGTTTGGTTCCGATACAAAATTAGGATTATGCACAACATCACTACCAAAAGAAGTTTATTCAAATATTCGTAGCGAAGATGAATTACAAGAAATAATGGAGCACAATAGCTTAATTGCGACGGAGCTAAAACTCGCTGACGAACAAGAATGCGATGTAGTTGACGCAGTAAGTACACAGACAACAACAAAAAGTGTATTAGTGTAATTTGACTTCGCAAGCTAAACAAATGAAAAATAGATCAAACTCTCAATTTCCAATATGCAAAGTTGGAGATACTGTCAGAGTACCGATACCTAACGTTGACAGAGGTCGAGGAGACTTTAGAAATGTTTTAATGGTGATTATTGACGTAGATGTCGCAGGATTCTACAAATTAGGCAATGCTGACGGAATGATAGACACCAAATATACAACGAATCAATTTACACCGTGCAATGCAGAACTCGTCGAGATAACAGAGGTATCAGAGGAAATAAAAAGTTTACGGCAACTTGCTAACATCCAATCTCATACAGGTGGTCAAGGATTTACGAGGTGTAACTGCAAACAAGGCTGTAATACAAAGAGATGCAAGTGTAAATTGGCGGGCATTCTTTGTAACTCAAAATGTCATCACAGCATGTCTTGCGTCAACAAATAATACTGTTTACTTTTTTTAAATTAACATTATATTGTAAAAATATACTTTAAAATGTATCTATGAATCCTAAAATTGTACGTGACGAAAATACATTTAATTGTATATGTAAAAGTTTATTTTCATTATAACTCCAGCTTTATCCAGAGACGTTTGGCTAATGCTAAGTTTATCCGGATAAAGCCCGAAATTACTATTATTTTAGGTTTCAAATCAACTTTATCCAAAATCGTTGGATAGAACTAGCTTTAGCCGGCTAAACCTAGTATTAGCCAGATTTCGGACTTTAGCCGTAATATATATTATCTTACAGTAAATCTGATGTCAAGCTTTCAAATATCCAATGCATTTGCAATCTTTTGATACTTTTGATACTGCTAAAAAATAATGGGTAGGAAAGACGCGATTAAGTTTCTAGTGATAAGAAAACCGAAATATCAGGAAGCCTAGAAAATTTCTTTCTCAGGAAGACGTTTCAGCTGTAGTTCGTTTTAGCTTAGGCCTTGGGGTTGTGAAAGTGAGGCACAATATCAGCGAACATATTTCAACTACTCAGGAGCTTGGGATCGAAGGAATAATTTCGCATACTTTTCCCAACCGAACCAGTTTATTTAAAATTATTAAAACTATAAACTTAATTCCCCTGAAGACTCGCCAAGTTATACGCCGCTGGTGCTTCAACTGAAGAGGACTCTTAGCTTTATGGTGTCAGCTCATGGCATGCTAGAATACAGGCTAGCTAGACTAGAGGATACCACCATCCCCAACCTCGATCCTATCCCCATACCACTTCATATCCCCACTTCGAGTTCAACTCTTTCTTCTTCCTTCTGCTCCGTTCGGTAACCTGTAGTATGCCATCGTTGTACGCGTTCAAGTCAGCTGAATCCCGGTGTGATCTACTAACTAATCACTGGAAACATCAGCTAGAAAATTCAATTCATTCAAAACATTCTGCTTTTAATCCTGCAGTTTACACATTGTGTCTTTCATTACTGAGATTTTAATTTATTTAACTTCAAATTCACTGAGGATTTTAGCAATTTTAAGTATTGTGGATCAGTTCGAATCTTCTCCATAATGTATATATACACATTCTTCAGTCATTGGGACTAGGCATAAAGTGCGGATATTAAGTGACCAGTTGTCAGTGTTCAGATGCGGAATTAATTAAAAACAGGGGTCATTAAACAACTTATTAAGTGCAATAATTGACGTCGGCTTACGACCTGATTTTGTTGCTTTTAATCAATGTTCATCGGTGCGATCACTTTGTGAGAAGTACACGCACTTCCGGTTCTAGTGATGGACGTGAAAGGTGCGTGCGGATGAGATTCAGTGACTCTGGGTTAAGATGAAAGAAAATAGGGTGCAGAGAGTCTTAAAAGACACTTGAAGATTATCATCACCCAAAATAATTCACAACAACGAAAGAACAGGCCCTGTATATATATTTTAAAGATAAGAATATAAAAACACTGACAAACGTACTAGAAAGACTAATAATCACAACAACAAAATTATCTAAAAGAGGAAAGCTACAATGTACAACCTGTTGTGGTGATCTCTGGACTGTTTAACTTGAAACTGGAAATTGTGAAAGAGCTTTTGTTTCGTGTTAAAAGTGAATGAGTCGTGAAAAGAAGAAGTTTTAAATTCTGGAGTGTATATCCAAACGAAAGAGTGAATTCCTTGCCCAAGGATAAAAATCTTCTTTACACGTTAGCCACTTCCTGTTGCACTGAAAAGCGCATGCAAGGTGCAGTTGTGACGACCACAAGGTTCCGCAACATAGACTAGAGGACGACGGACTCGAATTATTGCAGCAATAATTTTTGAAGTGCAAGCATGTTGATTCTTCCAAACATTAGACTCCAGGTAATGAGTAAACATGCTAACGGCATATTAGCTCCTCTAACATCGTAATTAAAACGCTCCATTATTCCCCGTTAACGCTATTCTCTCCCTGGATTGCCAGCTATAATAGTCTACATTATATTTGTTATGAAAAAAAAAATTATACGAGGTGTTTTATACGGTGCATTGGTTATGGAATAATTTCTCGTGGAGCATATTCTTTTGTTGAGGGTGCAACGGAACGTGAGATTTTTTAGACAATGAGGTTCTGGTCTGTTCTGTAAATCAGGTGTGAATTTTAATTCTTGAGAATCGGTTTAGTTTTTCAATTCATTATTGGAATATAAAGAATTATTATTCGATTTCTGTGGTTGGTTAAATTTTAAAGTGTACAAAATTAATTGTTTTATTAGAATTAGTGCAGGAATAACATTAATTATGTAAAGAATTCATATGAAGTTTAATTTGTATTTTCAATCAACTAAATATGTTAAAATCCAGCTATAATGATTTTAACTTTTTTTTTCATGGCGTTGCGTGATTTGATCTTCAAATAAGTTGATGTCTCCCTTGTTTGATTTAATTAATTCAAACGCTATAAACATGACGCCAGATAGGCTTTACAATTCATTTAAAAACTGGTGTGTCCAATTAAAAAAAGTACCAGTTATTCTCGGCAAAAAATAAAAATTTATTGAATTATTAATATTATTATACATTAGGAAATCCATTCATTTCTTTTAATGATCTTTTTCACGGTCTACATTTGATGATCTAATTAAGTTGTCAGTGTTTTGATAGTTAAAAGAAATTTATAGTTTACTGTATCACGGAAAGTTTATTCACAAATTAATTTGATCAACCCATTTATATCATGGTTGATTCAATTTTCTTAAAAAAAATATTTTTTTTTTAAACACAACTTTGCTATGCTCTCAAACCCAGGGTGGCCTTCCTTTTTAAAGTATTAGAATTTATATTTTGTCCAGTTATTGGTGGAAAAAGAATTCCTTCACAGATTTTTCATGGACAGCCTTTAAGAATTATATATAGAATTTATATGTTTTTGTTTAATTAATGTGAAATTATAAAATTTCAGAGCGAATCCTCCATGTAATTTTATTTACATTCTATTTGAAATTCTTTAAAAATTTGTATTAAATCAATCTTAACAGTTTTATATATTTCAAATATTAAATTAAAATTCTACTAAAAAATCCACAGAATCTTTCAAAAATTCTACACGCGAATTAAAAAAAGTCTCGTAGAAAGTTGATAGAAATTGCACGAAATATTATATGTTTCAGTTTAACTGAATTAATAGCATTTCAGTGCAACTTCTACATAATTAGGGTAGAGGAGGGTAGTTTGGAGCACCTAAGCGAAAAAAGGAATTTAAAGAAAACTATAGAACCAACATTTATGAAAAGCGGTACATGTGATTCGGGTAGCTTGAAATTTTTACAATGTTGAATGCAAAAAAGATATTTCGTAAAAGATATACCTAAAATGATTATTTATTGAATTTTGCGGTGGAGTGCATCAGTGTTAAGTTACTCGCCACTTCTTGTTAGATCTAGCGCACCACTATTATTGATTGATATTGCAATATATTAATAATCAATTGATATTGCAATATATTAATAAATAATTGAATTAAATAATTTAATTTAAATTACGCAGCTTAGTTGTCATAAGTTATTTTAATTTCAAATTAAATTTAGAGGTTACATCATAAAAGGCTCATTTATTGGACAAAAATCTTTTTATACATAATCATGAGCTGAAAGATCATATTATTATTAAAATATTGGATTAGTCCGGTTAATGTATAACTTGACTCATTCATAGATTGAATTTAACTGCTCTGAAATTAACCGAAAGTTACCCAAAAAATCCTATAAATAAACTTGAAATAAAAATGTTTTGAGCCTAACTATTATACTTTTTAGGAAATAAGGGTGCGCCAACTTACTTTCCTCTCCTCTCCCCTACATTGGAAGCTTTCTTTTACAATCTTTTAGAACTTTTGCATCAAATTTGCCTACAAATTTTCGATTTTTTTCAAAATTTCCATGAAATTAGCATTGTAATTTTATGGAATTTTTCATTGTTTTGCAGAACGGAAGGAATATTTTAGACGAGATACAAAAAAAATTCTATACACGAAATCATAAGGTGTCCAATTTTGATCCAAAAGTGGATCAAAGGGTTGCACAATGGAAAAACAGTTGATTTTTCTACGTACATGTCAATTGCTTTTCCATTGTGTAAAAATTTGATCTACTTTTGGATAAAAATTTGACACCTTGGGATTTAGTGTGTAAAAATTCTACTAAGTTTGATTGTAGAGTTTCCTTATACAGACATCCTGTAAAAAGTTCATAGAATTCATCCCCAAAAATTCTACAAAATTTCCCGGGACATTACACAAAATTGCCCTGGCAATTGAGTGTGATTTTGAAGGAATTTCTGTATAGATTTTCGATGAAATCTATATTTCAATTTCAGAAGAATCGCACTAAGTTGTTCTACTGAAGTTCCGGACATACATACAATTAAGACTGTGGCTATGACGGGTACCGAAATAGCCATATTTTTTTGGTACGTGTAGACACTTCCTACAATAAGGAATGATTAAGAATTCGTAAAATAATAAATGTTGGATCATGCGACGTTCCACAATTTCAGAGCATTTCTAACATTACGATTTTAACTTGAAACTTGATTTTTACATACAAAACCGGAAGAAAAAATTAATATAGGAGCTCGTTTCACCAGCTCTCTCCTTTAACACTCGATAAAAGTTAATAGAAAAATTCTAGTTTCGTGCAGCATACGATTACAGTCTTGATTACGCAGTTGGAGCCGTATAGTTATCGCCTACATCACAAAGAACAGTTTTTATGCATGCTACGAAAAGTATGTAATTTAAACTCTTTTATAAGAATTGTCTTCCTTAAACGCCTAATTAGTATCGATCCGTACCTGAGACTTGTTAATAAAAAAAGGTTACCTAATCTTTAATTAAGTCATAGCAGATATGCGACATTCCTTATTGACGCATATTAAAGATTATATAAGTTACCGAACTTTCAATTCAATATATTGCATGGCACAGAAAATCGTTGAGCATTATTTTAATTGTCGTTTCAGATTATAACAATACTCAAAGGTTGTCTACAATCCCAATTTTTGATCGTATTTTACTTCACGAAACTGCAATTATTTACCATTAACTTAACATAATACTGTCTAAATAAAATACAGCATATTATAAATCTAAACATATATATCTGTTCCGTAAACACCTAAGGATACACTTCATCTTTATCAAGATCTTAATTTTTCGACCTTCATCTCTTATTGTTAATTAATTTATGATTCACACCCAGTCCGTCACAATATGTATATCCTATTTGCATATATTCGTATTACCAATTCTTATGCTTATTAAACTTCCGTCAGGAGATAATAGGAGGTCTTATTGCATGAAATGCGATGTAAAAAGAGAATTAAGAGGCATCTTATTGGGTTCGAGCTCGAGTTTAATTAAGCTGAGCAACATGTCTTGATGCACTGAAGGTATCAGTTCTTTACGATGATAATGATACATGCATCCTTATTGGAGTGATATTTCTTTCACTCATGCATACCACTTTGCCAGTAAATATAATCGAAATGAATACTTGTCTCTAATAAATACGGACCTATAATAAATTATACACATACCCGTAATAATAACTACATGCCTGTAATAAATATAACAAATCGATATAAGAACTAAAAATAAATTCACGGATTGCGAATTGCGGATGAAATACTTTTTATGGAAACATTTCTCTTCGATTCTTAACTGTTCCTAACTGTGGTTAGATGCTTGATTGTTTAGTCTTCACTTGATTGGTCATTCATCATTGTTCGCTGAGAAAGTGACAGTGAAGAATCTTTCAATCTCTTTTGTTCTGCTTCACTTCCTTGCTGCATCTTCACTCTTCTGTGAAAAGTGATTCAAGTTATTCTTTGCATTTTTAATTAATTGGAATGGACTTTCACTCAATGTTTGTAGATTCTCATCCTGATGAGAAGGTATTTATTTGATGTAAAACTTGACATCACCAGTTTTAATCAAATTTCCACGTTTTGAGACCCCCTGAGTGAGAAAAAACGGGTTTCACGAGGGTGTCAGTCTGCCTGTCTGTCAGTGATGCATGTCGAGCCGATTTAGAAGTGTAGTATACTATAGTAGTAGTAGTAAGAGTAGTAGTAGTAATAATATTCTGTAGTTTGTAGGCACGTTAACCTTCGAAAGAATTACGGGATTGGATTGTGCTTTGGCATACTTTTTCAGGGCCCAAAAATAAATGTTAAGTTCGTTAACCAGCCTTCTTTTAACAACGATTGTGGTTTCAATCATCAAAAATTCTAATGAAAAATCGAAAATTAACATTTTGAGCCAAACGATACGAGATACGAGAAAAATGTGAAGAAAAATTGTTTTTCTCAAGGCAACATATAATTGACAAAGAAAAACACATTTTTTAATTTTTGCTGTTTCCTCAACCCTATTTTACGTTTTTCGGCATAAAACACTCATATTTTTTGTTTTATTTAAAAAAATTAGGTGTGTCTTCAACATTTAAAATATTAAGTTCGTTAAGAGTGTTTTTATCGAAAAAGGAAGAAGTATTCATTATCCTTAAAGTCTTACCCCCTGATTGTTTACCCTTCTCAAAGGGAGTGAAAATTTATTTGTAACTTTTCCGATAAAATAATTTAGAGAGGTTGCTAGAGCAATTTGAAAAATTCAATTATTTTTTAAAAATCGAAAAAAATATCGATAAAGTAAGAAATAGCGATTCTTTTTTTTAATAGGAGTACAATTTCTGCTGATATAAATTTCACAATATTTAAAACGGTAATATTTATAAAACTCAACTTTCCTCTTTCAAAAAAAGTTTCCACATATTTTTTCTTTTTTCGATAAAATGATTTTTAGAGGTTGCTGAAGACCTTTGAAAAATGTAATAATTTTTTTAAAATAAAAAAAAAGTTTATCGAAAATATAAGAAATAGCGATTTATTTTATTTAATAGGAGCACAATTTTCGGTGATATAACTTTCGAAATATTTAAAACTGTAATATATCGAAAAGTCAACTTCTTCAATTTAAAAAAGTGCTAAGATGACACCTGAAATTATTCCTTTTTCAAAAAAAGTCACCACGTATTTTTTCACTTTCGGATAAAATAATTATTAGAGGTTGCTGAAGGCCTTTCAAAAATTTAATAATTTTTTTTAAATAAAAAAAAAAAGGTTTTCGAAAATGTAAGATTTGTGTAAGCAATTTGTGTTTTTTTTTCTTCTGCCAAATAGACAATTTTTAGAGGTCCAAATGAACTTTATTGTACTCGTCTTAAAAAATGACGTAATTTACTTTCATATTTGCTGAATGGTTATATTTGAAAATTATATACAGATCAGCCCTGTTTAAGTGTTTAGTATTTGTATACAGCAGAACACGGAGTACAATAAACTACTATTTGGTATTAGAATAAAGTGCTTTAATACTGGATGGCCCGGATCAAAAAACGGGTTATAACTTCCCCCCCCCCACACACACTTTCCTCTCTAAATATGAATCAGTGAAAAATTCACTGATTGAAATAGTAGTTGGACATTTCATTGATTAATCAGTGATTCCGGACTTTTCACTAATCAATTCAGTAACACCAGAGTAAATTATGCGAGACATAACCTCTAAGTTTTAAAGTAAAGCGTTGTTGTTATTCTTCTACTTAAGTAGCAAAAATAATTTTGTTAAGAAATAAATTGTTGAATTTTCAGACTGTAAGTGTGCTGAATTTACTGCGGGAAAAATATACTCTAACTCGTATAAAAAGTACTTACTTGACGGGTGTGTACATAACAGTCGAATCTTGAAAGTAAAGAAATATGTGAGGTTTTTTGTCATTTAGAAGCATCAAATCTTTTCACATTTTTTAATATTTGATCACATTTATGGGTTTTAATTTTTTACTATGATTATTTCATTGAATCTACTAAAATCTTATTTTATTATGACTGCTAGATTGACGTGGTGCAGTGCTGCCAACTCTCAAAAGTGAAACTTTCACTGACTCAATAAGTAGCTTTTCACTGGTTGTCAGTGACTGGATTAAAGCACTTTATTCTTTCGTGTTAAATGAAATTTTTATACCTCAAAGACTTTCAGCTAGCTCTACAAGTTTTCTTATCGGAAGAAGAAAAAATAGGAGGTAACTTTTTTTGAGAAAGGGGATATTTAAGGGGGAAAATATCAGGGGATATTACCTTAACCTCTAAAAATTATTTTATCGGAAAAAGAAAAAGGGTGGTAACATTTTTTCAAAAAGAGGTTATCAACTTAAAATTCTTTTAAATGGAAGAAGTTGAGTTTCCTGAACAAATATTACAGTTTTTAATATTTCTTACTTTTTTGATAATTTTTTTCGATTTTTAAATAATATCTGAATTTTTCAAATTGCTCGAGGGACCTCTCAAAATTATTTGATCAAAAAAATAACAAATACATGTTCACTCCCTTCGAAAAAAGGTAAAAAATCAGAGGGTACGACTTTACCATTTATTTTAATTAAGTGCTAATTGCTACTCTAAATATTACAGCTAACATTTTTTACATTCTCATCATAATGAGAAAGTATTGGTTTTATGTGAAAA
>CAKNYM010049578.1:95402-106768 GCA_932195095.1 Andricus curvator
GAAGCGCGAGTGTCGTGATGAGAATGTGTTCCTTAAGGTCGATAGAAACTTAAGTAAATTAGTTCTTATTTTTATGTAACACTGACATAATTAAACCAAAAGCAGGTCATAACGATGAAGCTTACTAAGAGAGTATTAGCCTGCGAAGTGCGCAATAGCGAGCACACGAAGTGTGAAAACCTAGACGACAAATGTGTCCGAGCGCGCAGCGCGAGGTGAATGCATTATCGAGCGCGAAGCGCGAGATAAACATATAATCGAGCGCGAAGCGCGAGATCCAACAGGTGCGCGCCGCAGGCGCGCTGAAACTTGCGAGCCGCGCGCGCAGCGCGCGATGAGAATGTGCCCGCGAAGCGGGCAGATTTTTTAAAGTTGTTTTTATATGAAATAATAGCCCTTCAAAAAAGAGGTGATGTTCACTTTTGCTTTTTTTGATAAAAGCACTCTTAACGGACTTAATATTAGAAAGGTCTGGCGGCACATCTAAAAAACGTTGAAAAAATAAAACAAAACATGTGTGTTTTTTATGCCGAAAGACGTCGAATAGGATGGAGAGAGGAGAACAAATGAAACAAAAAAGGGGCGTTTTCATTGTCACCCTTACTCTGCAAGATGCGATAAATGTTAACAAAAAAAAAAATATTCATCTGAAAAAGCTCTACAAATATGGTTTACACAATTTTTTATAGGACACAGAGTTTGTTTTATTCGTGAAAAATGTTATTAAAATATAAAATTGCATTTTGGAGTCAAACTATGTAAAAAAAGTTTTAAAAAATTCTTTAATTATCTACAAAAATTCTTTATTTATTTGAAAGTACATTTTTTAAACAAACATAAACTTAAAAAAATTAAATTGTACAGCAAAATTGCACAAGAAGGCTTAAAAAGAAGTATGTTCTTTAAAAAACTGTTTTTAAAAGCAAATACTCCAGAAAATCAATTTGTGCAAAATAATTCACAAAAAGAGATAAAATAAGAGAAATATGTTTTCAAATCTTTATATATATAATTCTTCTGTCCGCGTGTATGTGACTGAACTCCTCCTAAACGGCTCGACCGATTTTGATGAAATTTGTTTGTGTGTGTTCCAGTGGATTCGAGAATGGTTTAGATTCACAATTCAGTCCACTGGAAAATGTTTATTTAATTAATTTTTTATTTATAAAGTAGCTTTAAGACATGTGTACAGGACAACGTCTGTCGGGTCCCCTAGTAACATTGTAAAAGGGCTCATTAGAGACAGGTAAAAAATTGTTCGTATACATTTCTTTGGGTAACTAAAATAAAATAATGCTAAAGAATAACATTTTTACTTAGAATACCCCACCGACTAATATTTTGCAATATATGAATAAGCAATTCCAGCCCAACAGAAATTAATGATTACACATAAATTTAATATAATAGAGTTGAAGTAATATAGAAAATTTCGCAGTTTGCACACACTTTAATCGAGCGCGAGACATGTGATGAGAATATATTAGTTGAAGCCGAAGGAGCTTCAACAAGAAGGAATTCAAAATTACCAAATTACATAGTTTTTAATGGTTTGACCTTTAATTTTAAAAGGTCTATGCATAAACCTTGAGATCAAAGCGCGAGCTCCAACAGACAAACTTGCGCTCAAACTTGCAAGCAATATGATTTTTTTTACGTTTTTAAAGGTTACATAACTTTCGCAGGTGTACGTAAATTGATGAAATCACTTGTCATGAGAGAATCTTTGAATAATCTTTGAATGATTCCAGTTTAAAATTGAGTAACTTTAAACTCCAACAACTCAGTTTAAGGTTTCAAATTATTTAAATTTAAATTTGTCACATTTTTAACTCTTACAATATAAACAAATGCAATGTGACAATTTTTTGAACTCTTTCAATTTGTTTTTGTACCTCAAATTACTAATTGTTAAATTCTTTAGGTCTTAAGAGCTTGAAAATTTTAAAATCCTCCTGTACCAAAAATGCTCTCAAATTAACATTTTTTAAGTTCTAGCTCTGCAATTGAAAGTTTTTTAAGTTTTGAAGCCTTAAAGTAGTTCATATACAATTTGAAATTATTCAGTTGCACAAAATCTTGAAATTAAGTTTTGTAAAATTAAATTTGGATTGCTCTAAATAATTTTTGAAATTGTTAAGTTTTCAAGACTTGAACATTAAAAATATTGTGTATAATATTAAATAATGTTTCATGAAAATGTTGTATATTTTATAAGTTCCATGTCTAAAAAGAAATATTCTATTTTTTGTTTCAGGTGAGTTCAAATCACATTTTCATTGAGTAACTCTGTGAGTAGAAAAAGATCGACTTCTATATTATACCATTAAGCTATTTCCCTTTCGGGGTATAATATAATAAATTAATATACATACATACATACATTGATTAGCAGTTCGAACTCGAAAGTTCATTGCCTCACTACCCGATTCGGGTAGTGTTTCTAGGTGGATATTTACTACCAATGTGGGCCCACCACACCCATGACGGGCCAACAGCACGCAGTATTCCTGAACGGTCACCCATCCAAGTACTAACATACATAAATAATACATTTCAAAAAACGAAAGTATGATTGTATTTTCGAATGTTCTTATTGCTAGCTTGTAATTTTCGTAATTTTTAAAAATATTTTACTTGAATTTGTTCAAGTTTGTACACTTTCAATTACAAATCACAAAAATTTAATCGTTTAATTTGTACATTTTTAATTAAAAATTGCTTACCTGAAAAATTATTCATTTGTGAAAGTACCTACTCCTTTTAATTTTTGAAATAATTTGAGTCATTCAGACAAAAATTCTGGAATTATTTGACTTGCAACCACATGCAATCGATATTCCGTTTAAATCGAAATTTAAAGTTATCTAAGTACTTACATACATAAATAACCCTCGGAAGTTCTTCTACGGAGATTTTTAGTTCTTCTTCGAGTTCTTCTAAATTGAATATTGCAAATGGACTCTTAAATATTGATGATATGGCATGTAACAAAGATCTAGTCTTTCACAAAAACTGTTGTTTAGTATCAAATTTTATTTGTATAAACTTGAATGTCATCAGGATTACAACTTTTTCCTCATTAGACGAATGAATTCATTCGAAACTGGGTATGTTGGCCCAGATTCAGCATGCAGTCTAAGGATTAGAGATTGCATTTAGGAAAGATATGTGAAAGAGGTTGTTTGCCTCTAACAGGTGAAAGGGTCTCAACGTGTGAAATGCTCGAAAAAAGAGACTTTGCATGATAAGGTTATTTTTAAACGTGCACTCATGTATTCAAATAATTAAGACATTAATTGAACATTTCTAAAATTGAAACGTAGCTCAAACGAGGTTCATGAATATTCCGCTAATTCTGATTTCTTTAATTTTTATTTTTCCGAAATTCATTTGACCGAATAGCAATTTACCCTAATTTCTATTTTTTGGAATTACCGTTTAATCAAAATTTAATTTTTCCTAATTATAATTTGCCTTGATTTGATTTTTTAAAATTACTATTTGACATAATTATAATTTTTCCGAATTACCGTTCGACCTATTTTTTACTTTTCGGAATTACCATTTAGTATAATTTTCAGTTTTCCGAATCGCCATTTGTCATCATTTTTATTCTTCCGAATCGTCATGTAACCGAAATTTCATTTTGCTTAATCTAAATCCGGCTTAAAATGAAATTTCAGTTACATGCCAATTCGCTGAAGTGGGGATTATGACATATGGCGTTTAGATTATGTGGGTTGTGGAATGATAAAAATTAGGACAAATGGCTGTTCGGAAAAATGAAAAATAAGACAAATGATAATACGGAAAAATAAAAATGGGTTCAAACGGTAATTCGGAAAAATAGAAAATAAGTTAAATTGGTACCCAGTCAAATGAATTTCGGTAAAATAAAAATTAGGAAAATTAGAATTTGGGAAATATTCATGTACAATTGGCACAGTACGAAGCCCGTCGAAAATTTCCTCTTGGTTAAACAGAATTTAAGTAAAAGTTATTCACAGTTAATAAGATCAAATCCACTAAAAATTAAAATGGGTAGATGAAGAATTCTTTTTTTTATCAGAGTATAAAAAAGAAACCTTGAAAATCCAGGTCTCTAGTCACTTCTTTAGAAGTTATATGAGTTTACAGAATTTTATCGGTTCGTTTTAGTTGTTTACACTTCAGTTATATTAACACTTTTGGAACGAACGAGAGTAAAAAATTTGATAGCATCCTTGGTTATTTCGTTTATCACTTTTTATGAAGATCTTGCTTTTATTATGTATTACTAAGTGGTTTGAAGGATACTGTGTCGTCATTCTGAAATCATCTTCAGCGTAGATTACGTTGATTATTGCGAAGTCATATTGGAAGTTAGTCGGAGGACTTATCTGTGAATTGAATCAGGTTTAGTGACTTGTTATTATTGGAATTTTATTCTTTGATCGTTAATGTTTTCGAAGTTGCCCCTGGAGAATTGTAGGTTAACTTATCAAATAAATCACTTACAAATATTTCAAACTTTCTGAGAATTTGCCTTATTTATATATTATATATGTATTGATATAGATCTGGAGCAGATTCTGTTTTTAATTTCTTTAATTAGGCTTATTATATGCTTTACTTAGAAATCTTTATCACTATTATAATACTAGTCTGGAAAATTTGTATCAGCTGTCGAAACCCCAGGGATATCGGAAAATTGATTATACCGATATAATTTGATACTGATCATTTCTCTAACATAATTAGAAATTTAAATCGTATCGGTTTTGACGATTTTCTTTATGCTGGAAAACGATCAGCTTGCAAGATGATTACGATGCTTAAACTCCTAAAAAATGGAAGTCCATAAAGTAGCAGTGAATTTTACAGGGTTGTAATTTAAATTACCATTCACAACATATTTAAGGGATCACATTTTAACGATCTCTAAACGGCGCATGTTACATCTTGCAAATTGGACAATTTAAGGCTTGAAATTTAAAAGGCGTTTCCAACCATTAATAAAATGTAAAAACCGGAAGCCGGAAATTTCCGATGGTGAATTGTTTGACGAATTACGTAGTCCGTTCACCGAACCCAATCGACCAATGACAGGGTTAGGTGAAATCGGAATCGGAAATCGGCGAAGAGAATGTTCTACGCCGCTGTAATTGCGGAAGCCACTGCAGATTGCTGTTTGGTTCAGATAAATCGTTCTCCAGTGGTCGATAACATAGGTTTGTCTTTTTCTACTGGGATATTCCATTGCTGGACTCGCGTTTCTCATTAGACATTGATGCAGTGCCTCTACCTGCTTAATCCTTTTTCCACATTCCACACCGTGGTGGTTTATTTTCTTCAAAGTGAACTCGTTCCTATGGAAGTATGAAGTCGATAGATGACGTGGCGCAGTTTCAGTAGTTCCTGGTCCGCGTAATCGTCCCTTTACTCCTTTAGTCTTCGCGAAAGAGCATTTTCTCCTTACGCAATGCGTCAATCGGCTCAAGAAGTGGACAAAGTGTGATGCAAGCTGTGACGGATCTAAATACCGGGAAATTGCCGATGGGGGAAAGGTTTCCTAACTTTCAATGGACTCTCAATAATTTATGAAATTGCAAGTGTTAGGAAAGCATAAATTTTGCTAGAAGAATTTTCATATAATGGTACCTTACAGGGGCAAAGGAATATTTTGCAGATATTTCGTATAATTTTAGTCATCGAGTTTGAAATGGAAATAAATAATTCTCAAAATTTATCCTCCGCTATTATGCACGTTATTCCATTCCAATCTACAATTGCCCCATCCCTTTGAATCCCAGTTTCCTATCCTTTTCTATCCCCAACTAATTCACATCTATCCATTTATACCCATTTTCTATCTCCAACTAATCCATGTATATGCCTATATGTTCTTTAGGTAATCTAGAATCCTGCTTTTACCCTTTTCCAGCAGAATCAATCGAGGACTTGCAAAGAATGTTGAATAAACTTAATTCAAGCATGAAGAGCATGGGCCTCAAAATTAACGTACATAAAACAAAAATAATGGTGTTTGAGGGAAAAAGTGAGAAAATAATGTGCAACATTGTCCTAAATGATGAGAGATTAGAACAAATTGACAAGTACGTATATCTGGGTAGCCTATTCACTAGCGACGGAAAAATAGATGGGGAGTTAGATAGGTGCATAAATGAGGGTAATAAGGTCCATTCTCAGAAATAAAAACATATCAAAAAGAGCTAAAATGGCCACACATAATTCTATATTCGTACTGCCTGTACTATATGGTAGCGAGACATGGACCTGTCAAGAAAAGGACAGGAGTAAAATTAACGCGATTGGCACGAAACCTCTGCGCACAATATGCGGGAAAACACTGATGGACAAAGTCCGAAACGAGATAATCCTCCAAGAATGTGGTACAGGAGAGACGCTAGTTGACATATGGGAAAGAAATCAGTTAAGATGGTTCGGACATCTTGAAAGAATGAAAGATGAACGACTGACCAAATAAGTGTATAAAGGTAAAGTTAATGGCAGAATGCCCAGAGGTAGACCGCCGAAAGAATGGTTAGAATCTGTGAATGATACATTAATCCGAAGAGACATAAGAAGCCATAGAAACACGAGAGCTTGCATGAAAAAATTCATGGACGTGAAGGAAGCTAGAGTAGTATGCCAGGACAGAAAAGTGTGGCGACAAATAGTTTGTAAACAGAGTGACAATAGAGTGAATGACGCCTGAAACAAAGACCTTGGATACTAATGGGCCCAACCCATGTGCGAATTGACCGTCGGCCCACGGTCGGGCCAACCGTCGGACGGTCGGTCCAACTTTGTGCGCCACTGGTCGGGCCAGCCAGCTAAATGATAACGGTCAACCGCCTTTGGCTTTTCAAGGTCGGCCCGACATTTGGTCCCATATATGGGCCATCTATTAAGGTGATGTCGGCCCAACCTTGGACAACAATTTGGTATTTAAAAAATAAATAATAATTGATTGCGAGTATTTTGACTATAAATGTTAATGGTCCTGCTTAGAATGAATACATATATTACATTTTTAAACATTATATTACAAATAAAATTTCTAACGCTACGGGGTTTCGAACCTACGCCTATACCTGAATCTATCGCCTAGCAGTCGGGAGTCTTACCCATTACTCTATACCTAAAGAATTGAAAGTCAATGAAAAAACCATCCTCATAAGCTACAGCTCAAAGCAGTTAAGAAAAACAATTTGTTAACTCTTTTTTCTCATTAATTTTTGTATTATTATATGACATCATGTAGATGTCAAATAAATTATCTGTTAACGGGAATATGAATTTAAAAAATTTTAAATAAATAATTTAAATCGATTACAATTTTTAGGGTTTCGTAGCCCCGGGAGGAAACCCTTAAATTTTTGTTCAACAAATTTTTTTTCAACAAATTTTTTTCAACAATTTTTTTTCAAAATTTTGTTAAAATTTTTTTCAAGAATTTTTCTTTAAAACAATTTTTTTCCAAAATGTTTGTTCTCAAAAATTTCCTATCAAAAAATTTGTTTAAACAATTTTTTTGAAATATTTCTTCAAACTTTTTTCAAACCCTAGTATATCCGACGGCTAGCCCATATTTGGTCCAAGGTTTGACCGACCGTCGGGTGCATCATGATGACTTATACAATGCAATGTTATGCCGATGGACGGGCCATCTCTTTCCCAGAGTCGAGCCGACCGTACTTTCACGGTCTTTTTGAAACAATGAACCAGAGTTTATCCGATGGTCTGTTCATACTAGGGCCAAGGTTTGACCGACCGTCGGGTGCATCAAGGTGACCTGTGGCTAACCGACTGCTGTATCCAGAGTTGGACCGACCGCATTTTTGCGGTCGTACCGACCAATCTGCCACAGTTCATCCAATGGTCGGCCCAACGTTGGGCCAGAATTGGGCCGACAGTCGGCTTTTCGCCCGCTGCCGACGTCAGTTGCCAATGTCGGTGGGACCATGGCAGCCTGAAAACACCTTTGTCGGCCCAACTCTGGTTACCGTAGATCGGTTACCAAAGCAGGGCCGACTTTGGGCCGATGGTCAATCTCTGGCAGCCGACCCAATTTCGCACCTGGGAAGTGGGGAACCACACATAACAATTGTGTGAGGCTCTTCAATTGGGGTGATCGCTAGAGAGAGTGATCAGCAACATGGGTCGGAGCAGTGTTGCGGAACGAACGTGCCATTTAAATAAATATCACGAGAATTCTAGATCAATCTCAAATATCTATACCTTACACCTATATACCCATCTGCACACTACTATTTTCCAACAGAGCAAGTCACGCCTACCCCGAAAGGGTAAAGGCTTAATGGTATAATAATAATAATAATATTTCTGTTCAAGCCTATTCTGTGCCTATCCATGTTAATCCTTTTATACTATCCGTGAAGCTCTTCGCCTGGGGTGCTTGCTAGAGATTGCTAGAGAGATTGATCAGCGACCTGGGTCAGAACGGTGTTGCGGAACGAACTTGTTATTTAGATAAACAACACAGGAATTCTAGATTAATCTAAAAATCTATGCACCTCCCCACCCCTTTTACCGCCTCGTACAATTGCCTTTCTACCCTTCCTAAAATGAACTCCATGTTCCCCGGCTAGAACCGAGTGAGTCACTCTTACCCCGAAAGGGATTTGGCCTAATGGCATAATAATTTATGTACATCAATATTTTCCTATCTCTTTATCAATATGTCCCCCTATTCTTTTGAATGTAAGTGCTTCTATGCAAGTCTATCCTCTACCCATTCATGCCAATCCTTTTCTATCCTCCGCCTATCTGCGTAAATCTTTTTCTATCTCTTCATCAATCAGCAATTAACTCTATCTCTTTTAATCACATTCTTTCCATCATTTTCTATCGCTTCATTAATCCACAATCACACATTTTCTTCAAAATCCTAGTCTTTTTATCCAAGTCTATTTCTCCGCTTGTCAATTATTTTACATCTTTTCGACAAATTAAAATACTGCGTGCCTTTTCTCAATCCTTCCTTTTCTTCCAAGTCTATCAACCTCCCATTCACGTCAATACATTTTTATCTTTTTGCAGTACCCCTCTTCTTTTGTATTGCAGTCTTTTTTCCAAGTCTAAGTAAAAAATGTTACATATAACGCGAATTGATGTAACCTTCAGATACATACGCATTGTAATAAAACTGTTATTCTGTTCACAAGATTAATTTAATTTACTATTAATAGCAATGACTACCTATTCATGACATGATTTTTGGATCAAAGTTCGAAAATGTGGAACATGTGATATATATAAAAAGTAGTTCAAAACTAAATGACATGTGGGCAATAATAGAATAACATTATCAGTATCAAAACATCGGCGAAAGTTTATCACTCTTGAAAGTCTACTTTCTTAAATACGCTTTGTTATCAAGATTCACAGATAATAAAAAATTCAATACAATTTATATAATTATCAGTCATTTTGTGAATTACAATTGTTATAAAGTTCTCGTAGTGCAGATAAAAAGCAAACCTTAATTAATAATATCAAAGATAAATATTTAACTTGTGAAAATAAGAAGTATAATTTGCACTTTTAATTAGATCCTTTCTTTTGGCTTCCATTCTATTTAACTTTTAAGTGGATAATTAAATACATTTTGAAAAGGGCGATGCCTAAGTCTTTGTAACGCTTGGAAAGCGCTCGAAAAGACATTTGTTTCCCGTCACGCCATTAGAAGCGACGACCATGCAAAGGACGTAAGACTTCGAAACCTCACACTTCTTTACCATAAAATGTACCTGACCTGTGCCACTCTACTCAACTTGAATATCAACCAAATAAAGCTAACTCTCAACTAACGTGACATGAAAGTACTTTAAAATATACATAATAGGTTATGTGTACAAAAAGACAACTTTTATTGCACAATTCTCGACAAATTGTTATTCAATCAATTTCTTCTAACAAGATTCCAATTTTGTAAAGGCTACGGGAGAAAGTCTTATATAGTGACATTTTTTTCTAGATTCATTACGATTATGTAAAAAAGTTCTCAATCTAGACCAGGAAATAACTACTTTTTATAAGTGCAGTTTAATTTATCTAGTGATCCTAATGCCAATGTTAAATAGGAACTCCTTTAATCTAGAACTGAGCGCGCGTCCATTGGATTTCGCGATTCGCGCTCGGTAATATATTTACTTCGCGCTACGCACTCGGTCTTTGTACTTCCTCCATACTTGTGTACATACCTTTTAAAATTAAAGGTCAAAGCATCGGCAACTGTCATTTGGTGATTGTGAATTCTCTTTTGTTAAAGCTCCTTCGGCTTTAACGAACACATTCTCATCACGTATCTCGTGCTTCGCACTCGATTTTGTCCAAAGTGCGAACTTTTCTACATTAAGTTCAACTCTATAATATCAAATGTATATTATATTTATTTCTGTACCTCGGCCTGGGACTGTTTATTTATATATTACAAAATAATGTGCAAATTTTATTTTTCATGATTTTCAGCGTTATTTTTAACGATTGAAAGAAAAATACGCATCCTACCAAGAAGTAATAAATAAAAAATTTGTAGATCTTTTTTGGGTGAACAACTTTTGTCCATTAATTTTTTTTCGAACTCTGTACCGTTTTTCCAAAATTCTTCATTAAAAATTTTTAATGTTATTTTTTACGATGAAACAAAAAACTACGCGTCCCATCCAAAAATGAGTAATAAAAAATTTGTAAATCTTTTTGAGGTAAGTAACTTTTGTTTATTCATTTTTTTCGTAACTTGTGTCGTTTGTCCAAAAATTTTATTTTTTATTATTAATGTTATTTTTTACGATTAAAATAAAAACTACGCGTCCTATCAAAAAGTTATTAATAACAAATTTGTAGCAAAATAGAATTGTGATTTTTCATTAGTTTGTTTGGTGGTTAAAACCAGAACCGTTGGTCAAAAAATTTGAATTTTCGATTTTTCAAGAACATTTAAAAAGTTGTTATGATAATCTTGTAGGGCTTACGAAAAGCAACGTTTTTCTAATCTTGAATTTTTTTTCATATCGTGCATTGCTTGGCTTAAAATTTTCATTCTCGTTTTTTTTTAATTTTGTAAATGCTATAACTCTGATAATACAAATATCCATACATAGAATTTTTGAATCTTAAAAAAAATTGTCTCAAAAATTTTGAAAATGCTCTACTTTTTGAATTTTTTTCCAAAATAGTTGGCTGACGAGCTTGACCTTCAGTTTCCGATACCAAAAGAGTGTACCAAAGGCCAATCTAATAGATTAATTCTTTCAAAAGTATCGTTTTCATATACATGCATACATACACACACACACACCTACACACACACACACACACACACACACACACACACA
>CAKNYM010049578.1:107168-141151 GCA_932195095.1 Andricus curvator
CCTTGCTCTTACTTAATATTTCACTGACTGGAATAAATATTAATTTGTAATTAATGAGAATGTATTTTTGTTTATCAAAGAAAATTTACATGATACAAAGAAATTATCGTACTGAATACGTCCTATTAAACATTTCTTTAATACACAGAAATGGTTTTATCTAAACCAAAAGTATGAAATTGTTATTTCAAATTAATATTTATTCCAGTCAGTGAAATATTAAGTAAGAGCAAGGAATGTTGTTATTGGTTGAAAGAAATAAGAGATTTCTGTTTAAAAAAATAGGTAGTTAATATAGTCGGACGTTATTTTAAATCAAGAAAATATTTCCTTGGAACAGACTAAATGCCGTCGGCTGAAGTACAAGTTTTTTTTAATTGGAAGATGTGATTCCTTGCTTCAGCTTACCCTAATTTTAACAAATATTTCTTGGCAACAAAGAAATGGTTTTTTAATATGAGTACATACTTCTGTGATCCTAAGATGTGATATATCGTTCAGAATGAGCATGTGACAAAGTTGACAAAATATTAATTGATTCAAAGAACCAAGGCCTTCATTTGAAGAAAATAGAGAATTGTTAAAAAAAACATGATCTATAAAAATTAATTCTGCTTAAAATGAAAGAAATATTCCGTTGGCATTTGTCATGAACTACTGAAAGTTGCAAATCAAAAATACACTTTTGAAATAAATATTTATTTAGAATGATCAATTTCCTTTTCATGAACCAAATAGGAAGTGTCTATGTGTAACAAAAAATCCGGCTATTTGGACTGAAATTTCGGTACAAATTATAGTCCCTTTTCCAGGTTCCGCTATTCGTACCAAAAAAATCCGGCTTTTCGTACCGAAATGTCGGTACACGTAGCCTCGGCCAACTATATAAACGTTTCCTCCAACGGATTTCATGAAAATTTCATACAAACAAATGTTGTCTGTACTGAAATAAACGTACAATTGAAACAAATATGCCAAAATGTTTAATTAAAGAAATACTTATTTCAGCGAAATGTAAATGTATTTAGTTCAAAAATTTATTTCCTTTTTTCCAACAAATAGTTGTTCTAATTAATTCATTGCAGATTTTTTATTCAAACTACGATTTTTTCCAATAAAATAGATCAATATTTAATTTTTTGCAATTATTATTTAAATGTATAGAATTATTTACTTGCAATAATTGTGTTAACTCTCAGCATCAGATAAATATTATTTTCAGTTCGATGAATAATTATTTATCTGGAGAAAATATTTCTTTCACACGAAGAAATCTAAATTACTTGATCCACACAAGGATGAGTTACTTAATTTAAATACGTATTCATAACTTTAAAGAATCGATTTAATTGAAATGAGGAAACATTTCTTGGAGGTGTGAAAACAGATTAAAAAAAACTAGGTTCTTAGCTCGAAAGAAATCATTTTTTTGACTTAATAATTTTCATATTTATTGCAAAAAAGTATTCCTTTATTTTAAAGGAATATCAACAAAGAAATTATTTCTTTGACTTGAGGTATGACTTTTTTGCCTCTGAACAATATTTACTCAACCAAAGTAAACAAATCGTTGGTTCAAACACAAGAAACCAAAGAAACGCATTTTCTTGGATCCAGTTATTTTTTAAATTGTAGAAGTAACAAGACTTTGGATGACCAAACCATATTATTTTGTTGGACCGTTTGTTTGATCCAACCAAAAAGTTTGGTGCGTCAACAAAATATAGTTTTAGACACAACAAATCATTTTCTTGATTGAACAAATATATTTAGTAGAATTATCCATATTGTTGTAAAAGCGATACAATTATTTGGTATATGGGTTTGTTCATTGAAAAGGTTTATTTTGTATAGAAATAATACAATATCTCATTTATGCGAGAAAACGGTAAAGTGAGAAAAATGAATTCTTTAAGTTGAATGCGTTCAATTTGTAAAGAATTTGTTTAACTATATAATCACGGTATTAAATTTCGTCAGGATAATCCATGATTATATACGAAATTGTGATTAACCGAAAAGCTTCTCGACAAATCAAGTGCATTTTGCTGAATCAAAGCATTTTTCTTCTTGTAGCTTTTTCTTTAAACCAGGAATATTTGGCTTTATTTTGTAAAACAAAATAAAGAAGCTATGTTCACAATCCTAAATTCTGAAGTCAAATTGAGAAAAATCACTATCATCACTGTCACTTTCTGTATGAATCTAACTCTAAACAGCAAACATTCTCAAGTGACTAAATAGTTGTAGCATTTCCCCGATGAATACATGACACTAGTCAAACACAATAAAACTTTATTTTATTCAAAACTGCTTTAAAAAACCTAACAGATCAAAGCGACAATACTTTGTTTTCTCCGACATCAGCCATATTGAAAACTGGGACTTCCGGCGTATGCTAATACCCACCCGGGTGTTTGGTACGAGCCGAGATATGAGCAACCAAATTCTTTGGTGATAGTAACAAAGGGTACTTAACAACATTTTTTTTCAACTAAATAAATTGTTTGTTTACATCAACCACTTTTTGTAGTAATCACAATAAAATCTTTGGTATTCATAGCCAAATTTTTGTAAAACGAGGAAAAACTGCTCAACAAAATTATTTTGTTACCGTAATTTTACTGTTTCTCAGTGTAACAACATTCTTCAAGTGTACTTTCTGTTCTATAAATAATTTAAAAATATTTTGCATTTCGTAAGATTGATAGAAGTAAACTTTGGGAAGTCCTGAAAGAGTACGGAGTCAATGGATGGCTCCTACAAGCAATAAGAACAATATAGGCTGGTAGCAAAGCGAGTGTAAGGGTTAATGGAAAACTGAGTGCGACTGGTTCGATATTATGCAAGGTGTTAGATAAGGATGCTCTATGTCCTCATGGCTATTTATTATATTCATGGACAAGCAACATTGTTTTAAATGATGAGAGAATATAGAACAAGTTGATAAGTACGTATATCTTGGTAGCCTATTCACTAGTGATGGAAAGATAGATGGGGAGTTAGATAGGCGTATAAAGGGTAAGAAAGTTATCGGTAGTGCAGTGCCCATTATCGTAAGTAAGAATATATCAAATAAAGCTAAAAGGCCAATATATAATTCTACATTTATACCGACTGTGCTATACGGTAGCGAGATGTGGACTTATCAAGAAAGGGATAAGAGTAAAATTAACGCGATTAACATAAAATTCTTGCGCATAATATGCGACAAAACGGTGATGGACAAAGTGAGTATTGAGATAATCCTCAAAGAATGTGGTGTAGAGGAGACGCTAGTTGACATATGTGAAAGAAACTCTTTGAGATGGTTTGGGCATGTTGAGAGAATGAAAGACGAACGACTAACGAAACAAGTGTATCAAGTTAAAGTAAATGGCAGTTTGCCCAGAGGAAGACCGTGGAAAGAATGGTTCGAATGTGTAAATGAGACCCTAATTTGATGGAAGAGACATAAGAAGCCATAGAAACACAAGAGCTTGCATGAAAAAATGCATGGACGTGAAGGAAGCTAGAGAGGTATGCCAAGACGCAGGAAAGTGTGGCGACAAATAGTTTATACATGGAGAATAGACATAAGGAGCCCAAAGTCCTGTACATTGACTTCACCAAAAACGAGCATTTTTCTGTCGGATGTACAATAACGCATCGAAATGCTAGATCTCTCGAGCGCGGCGCTAGTGTGGTACGGGTAACGATGGCCGCCGTCATGGTCCGTGTAAATATAACCTATGATATAACCCTAAACAAAAATACAAAATTCCTAAATGACTAAAACAATTTGTTGAGGCATTTAAAGAAGATTTGAATGTAAAAACTGTTATATTCAAGTGGAAGTCCGATATCAGTTCTGTGATGTGTATGCGTACAAGATTGAAAACTGATCCGTTATATCCTTATTGTTTTCCACGTTTGTGCAATACATCTGAAGTACCTACCACGTCCATTGCAGGATCACTTCAATTACATAGAAGCACCGATATTTCGAGATGAGTAAAATAAATTTTCTGCGTTTTAATAATAATTTATACATTTCTATTAAAATCACATTGGTAAATAATGTAAGATGTCAACATATATGGCGGCCATTTTTCTACGCACAACACTAGCGCCATAATTCGGGCAGTATTGTAACCCTTTTTATACGACAAAAATTTGCTTATTTTCGGTTACATTACTTTGGTCTCCTTATGTCTATTCTCCATGAGTTTATAAAAAGAGTGTAAGTGGAGTGAATGACGCCTGAACCGAAGACCTTGGATACAAATGAGCCCGAGTGGGGAGATTCACGTGATGACTTTGTGAGGCTCTTCATTTGGGGTGATTGCTAGAGACATTGATCAGCAACTTGTGCCGGAGCAGTGTTGCGGAACGAACGTGTTATTTAAATAAATAACACGGTAATTCCAGATCAATCTAAAAATCTATACCGGCCCTTCCTCACATTACTCCCTTCTTCACCATGTGAGTCACGCTTACACCGAAAGGGAAATGGCTTAATGGTATGATAATTATTATTATTATGGAATGCATGTAATTTGATACACTAATTGTATTCAAATTGCAAGAACAAGCTTTTTCATATTGTATTGAGAATTTCGAATGTCACGTGTACGAAGATTGTTTTCACTTTATGAAGAAGAAACAGCTGTGAGCTGATGTGTCACGTGAACGATGACCTACCTGGGCTCGCAAGAGTGGTGCACACTCCACGTCTTACAACTTCGCCAGCCTCATTGTCGTTGCTTTTCCTTCATCATGGTCACATTCCGGCACACGTCTCTCTGCATGCAAACTTTCATAGTAAATGCTGAAAGTTCAAACGAAGGTTCGTAGGTCAGATAATGGGGTAAAGTGACCAATCATCGAGTCTTCTTATTCTTACTATATTTTTGCATTTACGCTTATTTCCGAGCTTATTTCATATAAGCTTTATTGGTACTTATTTAATGCCTTAAGCTAAGAGAGAAAAAATATATTAGCCTATTTCACAGTCACTATACCTGTTCAGAAAACATTCACTTAATGTCTGCTATCGCAAAAACTGGGTATGCAAAATATTAATTTCTGTCCTTTGGAAGCTATGGAAAAACTTGTGGAAAAAATTAGATTGTCATGGCTGTGACCCATATTATTAGAGAAACAAAAAATTCCAGTCTTAAATCTAAAAATAGAACCAGATTTTAATTATGCTCTGATATTTGCAATTGTTTTTTTTTATAATGAGAAAGTAAACAAAAGCACTCGACTTAGAAACCTTTTTTTGGGTTTTACGCATGCTGATCCTAATGATAAGGTATTAATTTTATGCAAAATTTTATATCGCCGGTTTTCATCAAATCTCCGTTTTGAAACACCCTGAGTGAGAAAAAAGTTTTTTTTGAGGGTGTCTGTCTATCTGTCTGTAGTCTGTAGACCCAGGCACGAGATTGTGCTTTGGCCTACTTTTTCAGGTCCGAAAAAGAAAGGTTTATTTCGTTGACCAGCCATTTTTGACCAACGGTTCTGGTTTTATCGATCGAAAATGCTTTTTAAAAAATACCATTTTCCAGCAAAACTATACGAGATATAAAAAAATATGAAGAAGAAAAATTATTCATGCCAAAAAACGAACAAATTTTCTTGGAACCATTTTTTGATATATATACCATTAAGCCATTTCCCTTTCGGGGTAGGCGTGACACAATCGGTTGGGAAGGGAGTAATGCGGGGGAAGGGGGTGTAAATTTTTAGATTGATCTAGAATTCCCGTATTATTCATTTAAATAACACGTTCGTTCTGCAACACTGCTTCGACCCAGGTTGCTGATCAATCTCTTTAGTGATCCCCCAAGTGAAGAGCCTCACAAAGTCATCATGTAAAGCTCCCCACTCGGGCCTATTAGTATCCAAGGTCTTTGGTTTCAGACGTCATTCACTCCACTGACACTCTTTTTATAAACTATTTGTCGTCCTGGCATACCTCTCTAGCTTCCTTCACGTCCATGCATTTTTTCATGGAAGCTCTTGTGTTTATATGGCTTCTTATGTCTCTTCGAATTAGGTTCTCACACATTCTAAACATTCTTTACCCGGTTTGCCTCTGGGCACACTGCCATTTACTTTACCTTGATACACTTGTTTCGTTAGTCGTTCATCTTTCATTCTCTCAACATGCCCAAACCATCTTAGCAAATTTCTTTCACATATGTCAGCTAGTGACTCCTCCCCACCACATTCTTTGCGGATTATCTCATTACTTACTTTGTCCGTCAGTGTTTTGCCGTACATCTTGCGCATGAATCTCATGTTAATCACGTTAATTTTACTCTTATCTTTTTCATGATTTCTCGCTACCGTACTGTACAGTCGGTATAACTCACTATCTTCCCGAGAAGGGTTATAAAAAACGGGGCATACTCTTGGAAAGGAGGGAGGTTGTAAGTAGGGGTGGGTATCGCTGAACTCACTCAAGGGATATAAATGGATATAAAAACGGCCGGGGGGGGGGGGTATACGCAAAAATTACTCTCTCATATTCATATAAGCACATTAAATAACAATATACGAAATTTGAAAAAAATATATTAAAAAAATTTAATTTAAAGTTTTGCTAAAAAGGGCATCTGCGTCAAGTTACCTGCTACATTCCCTAATGCAGCGCAGTGTTCATCTGTCTTGTAATAGCAAATCAAAAAGGTCTTTTTAACAGTAGAGATTTCTGTTAAGAAGTGTACATACCTAACCTAAAAAGCGGCGAAGAAAGATTACGAGTATGATTACGAATTGGAAACAATATTATAAATATCACCAGGAAAATATTTCGCTAAAAATGCTTTGATATTGGAAAACATTTATTATTAATACTTAATTATGTAACAATGTGCAACATTGTCATAAATGATGAGAGATTAGAACAAGTTGATAAGTACATATATCTAGGTAGCCTATTCACTAATGACGGGAAGATAGATGGGGAGTTAGATAGGCGCATAAACGAGAGTCGGAAAGTTATCTGTAGAACAGGGTCCATTCTCAGAAGTAAAAATATATCAAAACAAGCTAAAATGGCAATACATAATTCTATATTTGTACCGACTGTGCTATACGGTAGCGAGACATGCACCTGTCAAGAAAAGGATAAGAGTAAAATTAACGCGATTGGCATGAAACCTCTGCGCACAATTTGCGGGAAAACACTGATGGACAAAGTGAGAAAGGAAATAATCCTCAAAGAACGTGGTGCAAAAGAGATAATAGTTGACACATGGGAAAGAAATCAGTTAAGATGGTTCGGTCATCTTGAAAGAATGAAAGATGAACGACTAACGAAACAAGTGTATAAAGGTAAAGTAAATGGCAGTATGCACAGAGGCAGACTTTGGAAAGAATGGTTAGAATGTGTGAATCAAACCTTAATCCGAAAAGACATAAGAAGTCATAGAAAGAGGAGAGCTTGCATGAAGAAATGCATGGACGTGAAGGAAGCTAGAGAAGTATGCCAGGACAGAAAAGCGTGGCGAAAAATAATTTCTAAAAAGAATGTGAGTAGAGTGAATGACGCCTGAAACAAAAGACCTTGGATGCTATTGGGCCCGAGTGGGGAACCTCACATAACAACGTTGTGAGGCTCTTCACTTGGGGTGGTCGCTAGATATATTGATCAGGAACCTGGGTCGGAGCAGTGTTGCGGAACGAACGTGTTATTTAAATAAATAACACGAAAATTCTAGATAAATCTAAAAAAAATCTACACCTCCTTCCCCACATTACGATTTTCCAACCGAGCGAGTCACGCCTACCCCGAAAGGGAAATGGCTTAATGGTATAATAATAATAATAATAAAGGGTCCTTTGTTTTAAATGATCCTTCCTTCATTTTTATCAAAAAAACAAAAAAACCGATCAAGTCACATGTGAACCTTGACTTTAAATGTCTTTGACAGTAGCATTTGTTTGATCAGTTTTGGTTGGTGACGAATGATTCTCATTTCGAGTCTACATATTTCAATCCAAAAATTGCACTTCTTTTATCAGATTGGTGGATCAAACTGTGTGAAATTGTTTTGTTGTGTGAGCTGTTTTAATACCGAATTTAGTCCCAAAAATATGTGCACCCATTTTGTACTTTCTCTCGCGCATAACACAAAATTCATAGAAATCATTGCACGTGGAAAATCTATTTTGTATTAAATGACATTTTGGTAAATTCTTATATTATCATATTATTAACAAATTTTTGTTATATAAAAAGTAAGAAAGTTATATAAATGCATGAATCTGAATAATCCAAATTCTAATTTCTCCCGAAATTAGGGTGTAAGAAAGTGATGCGAGAGAGGTGTGGTTCTTCGAATAAATTATGTCAATTTTGCGAATAGCTCATCGAAAAAAGAAAGTTGTCTTTGTCGGTAAACATATAGGATTCATTTTTTCAGTGCTCGCTGATTGATGCTAATTAGCGTATAGTGTGTATACTAGTACCTGGAAAGTTAAATGCTATGCGTTGCATATCGACGTCTAATTAACATTTCACGTGGCGAAAAGTGCTTAGAATCTACCTTCGGATTTCCTGATTCACAACAGGCCATTTTCCTTTATAACAGAAATTCTTCTGTATCTTAATTCAGCAAAAATCTTTTATAGCTCAGTTACTAAAGTTACAACATTTCCTCGAATCTTAAATATTCATCTATACTACCTTTACTAAAATAATCCTTCAGAATTCTATTCACGTGTACCAAACATACTGATTAAATTCTATTATTACATTATTCTTTACGACAAGATCTTTCTTGTTTATTAATAAAAGATAGCATTAGTTTCTGCGACCTTGTATAGCTTCTACTAAATGAAAAATAATAATTAAAGCCACTGATCCATGATCAGCACATAAAAACCAATCAAACTAAATGAAGATTTTTTCTGGTCACACTCATTAACTCTTGATTATGATCCTTGGGGAATGTTGGCCTATTCAATTCAGCCCAAGGTCACAACACGGAAAAGGGTTTGTCCTCTCTATGCTTGATTTGTTAATATCTTAATAAATTTGTAGACAATTCTGTTTTTGAAATCCATCGAGGACACTATAGGAGGTCGATAATTCGATAGTGGGACACAACCCACTATATTCATATAGTTATATGTATGCCTGGTCCATTTTACAGTATCTTTTATCAACTGGCCTTCTATTAGTTTCTGAGATTTTATATTTCTTTGCACATCCGATACTGTTGATCGCCCATGCATAAAATACAAAGTATCATAGCACCTATCTTAAGCGTCCTCGCAGCTCAAGCTAACCTTGCATCGCTTTCGAATCTTAATTAGAGTTCCAGCGAGACTTCAACCTTCATACATTTTATATATTTATTTTAAACGTGTACACGCGATTGCAGATGATACAAGTTGGAACATTTCGTTTTTCTCTAACTGGTTTTGTTATAAGCTTGCTCGACGCGATGGTGCGTTGTCATTATGAATAAATGTGGTCGACACCGTTTTAGTTTTTTTGGTTCACAGTTGCAAGGACAAATGCAGATTGCAGACTTGACAATGCAAATGAGATTTGTGATCATGAGGGAAGAAACTTGAAACGTTCTAGAGAACTTGATGTAGGTTTGTGGATGTAGGAATAATGTAGTTTCTATGATATTTGTATGCAATTTTTAAAACACATAATAAATACAGAAGACATTTGACAGATTATCTTCGTTTTTTTAGCACATTATTTGCTATCTCTTTACTATCAGTTACTGTGCTGTTCATTTGTGGTAACTCTATTCGAGACTAAGGGGTTTTTTATTGTCTCCGAGTCACTGGGTGTTACGTCTGTTAGTGTATTCTTTGATTGTGTATTCATAATTTTCTTAATTATTGTTTGTAAAGTACTATTCTGCAGACAAATTAGGAAAACATTAACGTATGTCACACTCTTGAAGAAAGCTGGAAACATGAAAGATAAGATCTAGAGCCGTTTACCTTTTATATTAACCTCAGATTCTAGCTTCTGATTTGTGAGATCATCAGTAATAAGATTAGTGCATTACATACATATAATAATATGAGTAACACAATTAGTAATGTTAGTTGGAATCTGCTTAGAAAATTATATTTTAATTGAAATTTAAGGATGAATTGTTATCACAATGGAGATATTGGAAGTTTTCTACGAGAACGAACCTGATTTTCTTGTCATAATGTGTTCTTATGCTTTTGACTAATATATTCAAAGTATATGAATCAGAAGATCATTATCAGGGCTCATGCCTTGTCAGAATTTCCAATGTGCTTCCTCCTTAAGGTATTTTCTACAAAATCACTTGCCTTAGAGCAGACACCTACTTGTAAACGTTCATTAACATCGGCAATTCAAGTGATAGATGGTGAACGTAACATCTCAAAATTTGTCAGAAATCCAGTTCTACCCACGAACACCTAATACTGATCTGCTTCTTCGCAATTATCGATAGCAACCTAATTACCATCTCACTTTGGATAACCTTAGTTTTAAGTGTTTGACAGCATAGAAAATTGACGGAACAATCATTAATTTGTTTCGTCATACTCATCCGGGTTTCCTGTTTGTCTTCTGTAATCACTTTTTGTTGGTATTACGGAAGTTAAAAAAATGAACTGTTACAGATTAAACAATGAGGATGATATTATTCGACTTTTTGTATGAAATATTTTGTAATAGAACCCACGCAGATTTTTTGTTTTGTTTCCGGCCTAAAGTTTAGTACTTAAAATCATATTGTCAGATGCTTCTTAATCAATTCGAAATAATCACCATGTCAACATAAAATTGTTAAATTGTTAACTCTTCTAAATTTGAAATTGTTCAATTTTAAATGCTTATAATTTGAAACGGATTAATTTCAACCGCTTGGTGATTGAAATTATTGTGTATTATAACTACACCATAAAAAAGTATGATATAGAAATATTGAATTAGATAATGTACTCATGAAATTTCATAAGTTCCTTGGACCTTGTCTAAAGAGAAATATTTAATTTTTGTTTCAGGTGAGTTCAAATTTCATTATTCAAGTTACTGGGTACTTTGCAAGCATAAAGAGGTTGCATAAAATTATAGCACAGGACAGTGAATGTATATTTTGAAGTACATACAACTTTAAATACAATTATAAAATTTTCAGTAGTTTAAATGGCCGATTCTAAACGTCCGGACAGTCCGTACGTTTATGTGCGTTTATAAAACGGTTGAGTCTAAACGCATGGACCTGCCAAGAGGAAGGGGGCATGAAATGTGTCATTGTGACATGAGTTTCAATATTCAGAATTTTGTGGTGCGCGTATAGATACTGACTTTATTTTAAGAGTGTATAATTTAGAATTGTCAGATTTTGAACTTTTTTTCAAAGTGTTTAATATTGAAAAGGTTTCTTTTTTAATTAAAAAAAATCCATTTCCAAATTTAAAATTTAAAATATTGAATTATAAAAGTGTTAATTTTTCAATATCAAATGTTCTTAATTTTTTAATCTTTTCAATACAGCACACTTTCAATTTTAAATTCTTCAATGTTATGAAAGGATTTCCCTTTAAAATTTACATTTTGAATTTGTAACGGTTCAAATTGACAAGATTATTAGTTTCATATCGTCAAGATATGGGTACTGTAAAGGAAGCTTTGCCAGGTACATTTTAATTACGGTAAATCGTATATCTTGTTTAATTTTCAAGACTTGAAAATTTCGTATTATTAGTATGAATAGGGTCAGAAAATATCTGTAAATCTTTAATATTGCCGTAAATTGTTTGAACTCTACAGAAAACTCCTTAATAGTAGGACCACCATAAAATAAACAGATTTTTTACTATTGGGTTTTCAAAGTTTGTAATAATTGAACGCTTCAGTTTAGATATTGAACACTTAATTTTGAAATCGTTCAATAGTAAAAATTTGAAACTTTATAAATTGTCCAATATTTCAAAAGGCTTGCAATTTAAAAAAAATGATTTCTAAAGTTTTCAAATTTCAATTCGTGCACTTTTAGCACTTTTAAAACTTGAAACAATTGTAATCTCTAATGCCTCTTAGTAATTTTTTGTAATTAAAGTTACCGAGAATGGTTGCAATTAAAAATGTGCAATCATTGTTACTTGCAGTTTACTTGTTATCACTAACAATAATCACATTGAATTATTCATCTATGCAATGCCGCAATTAGGTAATTATATAATTAGTCGCCAAAGAAACTCGAAGTTACCTACCTCTGCCTGCTCTACCACTTATATAAAAATGTATCAAACGATAAATTTGTAAGATGAATATCACCGTTTTTTTCTTATTCGTTTGCCTACACTTGTTAGGTGAAATTGCATTGGGGAAGGGGATGAAGTATTCACAGAGGGGTACCGTTATTTGCCCCTTTCTCTAAGAACCTTTTCAAAAGAAATCTTTGCTCGTCCTCCTCAGCTCAAATCAAACGGCCGATCACACAGTTTTACAATCCCGAAAAATATTCAAGGAAAAGATAACTTGTCATTACTCAGAAAATCAGAAACCTGCTATTACAGTTTGCAATTTGCTTAAATAATGTCCTTGATAATAATTTCTTTATGGAATTCCTAAATTTTTATTTTGTAAACCATTGAAAGTGGAACATCTCAAGTGAGCCTTGTCCTCCTGATGATATAGTCTTTACGAAATTGGTACTGAATTACGAGTTGATCACAGGCATTAATCAAGCATTAACGTAAGATTATTGTAAGTGGTGTTCCATTTACAATTTGCATCAGGTTTATTCATTTTCGGTCTGGTGGTAAAATAAATCATAGATATTACTAGATTCACTGTTAGGTACTCGGAATTATTAATAGCAAATGAAATAGTTCATAAGAAAAGTAAAAAAACTTCATTAACTGAATTTAGTTAAAACAAATATTGCAACTAGGCCAAGTGACATGAACCTTACCCTTTGAAAAGACAATACATGCATTTACAGAAATATTATAAAGATATTATACTCTATAGGAATAAATGATAATACTTATAATAGGGATGATCATTGTCTCGGAACTTGTTGTGCAAAAAATCAAAACATCTCAAATTAACTTACTGTTCAACTTTTTCGTATTTCCAGATTAGTGGAACCTACAATATTGTACTTGCATCTGGCAGTAGTGTTCAATTGGTAACTAAATGGTAATGCTTAGCATGCTCTTATGATTTTCCTTAAGCAATCCATTATATATGCAATATCAGCACCTCATCAAAATGTGCTATGCAATCATTAGGTAGACCTCCTTGATGAATATATGATATGCATGGCCAGTGGTCTGGTACTGATCAGAAGGAACCGTCTTGCACCGTGTCTCTCCCCACCAGTTTCTTACAAGTTCCTTCCCTTTCACCAATGTTCAACAGGCTCATGGGCCGCATGGGCATCATGCTGACCGCTACCATCCAGTTCCGTTCAGACAGTTGCAAACACGGTCCAGCCAACGACGATCTCCTTAAACTGATCCTTGATCATAAATAGACCGACCACGCGTTTTTGCAATTGATTGTTCATCGACACCCACCGGTAGTTCACTCGTATTTATCGTCTTTCACCTCAAACAGTGGCATTCGTTCTCAATAAAGTTATTATATAGTGATTTCCAAGTGATGACAGTGATACAACAATTGCTTATGTTTTAATCAGGAGATAATTTATTGAAATAAATTCTACTCTGAAAGAGGTTTGACGACATGCTAAGAACACTAGTTTACAGTGGTTTGCACACCATATTTCACTATAATTATCCCATGTATTTTGGCCCACTAAACACGAAAATCAAACTCGAAAATTTTGTTATGGAAGCGTTTTCGAGATATCAATGTTCAAATTTTTTTTCCAATTTTCAGAGTTGTTCCCACGTTTTTGAGTATATCTCGATTTCTAATTGAGCGATTTCCCTAAACGAGAACTCAAATTGAAGGCAACTGTATCCTCGACATCTTTTTATTTTAAAGTTTTAAGATCTGCCCAGTAGTTCAGATGCTAGCGATTTTAATAAGTTGGCTGATATTTGCGATTCCTATTCTTCCCAGGACGATACGTGAATTTTCGACCTCGATTTTTGCCAAAAAATACAACTTTGCTGACTTATTAAAATCGCTAGTATCTGAACTACTGGGCCGATTTGAAAACTTTAGAATAGAAAGTTGTAGAGGATTCAGTTGCCTTCAATTTGAGTGCTCGTTTAGGGAAATCGGTTAATTAGAACTCGAGATCGGTCGGAACAACTCTGAAAATTGAAAAAAAAAAATCGAACATTGATATCTCGAAAACGCTTCCATACAAAAATTTTCGTATGCGATTTTCGTGTTTGGTGTGCCAAAATACATAACAAAATCATATTAAGATGTGGTGGGCAGAAAAAATTTTGAATTTTGTAAACTAGTGGAATAAGAGATGGCTGTTGAAAATTGTGTATGCGTGTGTGTGTGTGAAAATTAGCAAATGAGATTTAAGTTGCTTAAGGTTTATTGTTTTGTTTTCTGTTGTTCGATGATTTTCTTTTTCTATCTTCAATTTATCTATTTTATTATTTCATTTGTATGGTTTAAAATGATGGTAATCATCTACTTAATAACAGAAACATCCAAAAGCTTAAGACAAATCTCATCCTCTATAAAATACTAATTTATTTAACCACCATTATTGAAATTAGAGAATGGCGTTATTCTGGATGATAAGTGTTTCTCATTGAAATTTATATACAACATAACCAATCGGTTGTCATTCCATCTATTAAACTCATGCGTTACATTTATCCAAAGTAGACTCGACTAACAACTAGTGGTGTCACGAAACTGGTTTAAATTGCCAGACGCAAGTTTCCTTTTTATCGCGAAGGTTCCTTGTGGCTAGGTATTATTTATGGATATCGCTTGGATCTGCCCGTCATGTCATCAGGCACAGTTCCAGTGATTTTAGCGAAAAGGCCATTTCATCAGAACGTGAGAGACAAATTCCCTAGAGAATTGTCTTAAGTGCCTCTGTTCTTGTGCTTTTCTCACAAACGGAAGTTGCTCTTCAACTGTCAACCGGATCATAGGAATGTGGCTTCCTTAACCATAGTTGACACACTAAAAACAGTTAGATGATACCACAACCACTGTTGCCAGGTTAGAAAAAGAATTGCAAACTTGGTAAAAAGTTAGAATTAGACCAAAAAAATAGGATTCTTATCTGCATCTGTTAATGGTGAAAAATATATTCTTGATTGATATGAAAGGGTTTTCAGGTGATGTTGAATTTTGTTCCTTCAGGGACTTCATCTTCCTGCTCGAACCTGGTGATTTATCTTTAACCTTAGGGCATTTATATAGGGTGTTTGAGAACACCATCAATTTTAAGATTCCAACACTTAAGAGAACTTCTAAGCTAATGCAGCTTTGGATAATATTTCTAGTTATCTAAAATCTCAGAGAAGTAGGTGATTAACATGTCCATTGCTTATTGTTCTCTTCTTTTTCTTACTTTTTGTTTTGACTGAGCAACAATTCTATAGGATATTAGCCAAGATTTTGGATTCTAGTAGATCGGATTATTAAAAATTAATTCGGATGATCATCATTACATACGGTAAACTGTACTCGATACATATTTTAAACATCTCTAGTTGCGCATCGTCTTGCGTGACGTCTGCGGTAAGACGGTTTTGCCGCGATGGTTACGTGGAGATTACCCGTTACCATAATATTATTCTGCAAGTATTGCACCGCAAGAAATGAGAGATATTTGATTGGAGAACCACTTCAGTTTGCATCCGCAGGTGGTAGAGTTTATTAGACGATTCTGTAGAATTTAGATTGCACTGCAAATCGCTTCTGTGCTATTGGATGTTGGTAGAGCAATTTCGAGTTTATGATAAAAGCAAATACAAGAGATGAAACGATTTTCTCTATGAAGAAAGATTATAAAGCCGAATTTGAAGGTTTTATTAATAGGTTTACTTTTTCTTTTAAGTGATGTAATTTTAATCTGTATAATAGCTGAAAAATGGAATGTATTTCTTTTTTATTCTGATGACGAACATCCTTTCATTTCTTTTTTCTTTTGTGATACAGTCATTTATATTCAATCATAATTTCAATTTTTAGTTTGCAAGGAAAAAGGTAAAAGGAAGGATCTAACTTGTGATTCATCAAATGACAAAAGAAATTCGATAGACAATATGAAAGAGTATCCTGCTTTGAATCTTTAATTTTTTTGCTTACGTTGTCTTCTGATGCTTTATTGTCAATTGAATTAAAATACGAGTATCGCCGAATATGCGAGGTCTTAATTTCGCATAAACTCCATTTCTACCTACTAAATTATAATTTAAAGTGAGATAAAATATATGATGATACATAGGACAGTAAATGCGCTGATGATTGCTAGAAATGCTAGAAGTCATCAGATTAATTATGTGATACGGTGGCTGTAAATTAGCCATTATGCGCGTAGGGAATAAGTAGAAGACCTTTTGAAAAGGCGGGAAGAGATTTATAGGAAAGTACCCTTTGAAAGCTAGCCTCTGATGATATAAAACTCAATGCTGGACCGGCTTAGCCGCTTAGGCCTTAGGGATAGCATCTGCCCGATGAACGCTATTGCTTTCTGCATCAGCGGCATTGTAGCCTACTCTATCTCTCATCTTTGTGCGTGAATCCGACGTAAAAGATTAGAATGCGTTAATTAATGTACATAGTTCCCTCTCAAGATTACCTTTATTCTTTGCCGGTAATTGTTACTCTATAAGAAATCTTTGAAAAAAAAGACGCGAAATCTGAACCAAAATTTTTAGATACTTACGAGTATCTCGACAATTTCCTCTTTTGAAAACAAAACTACAACAAATATGTATAAAACGAATGTTTTAAAACATTTTTGGAGTTAGCGTGGAGTATTTGACTGGGTATTTTTAGTTTTGATGTTTTATTAGTACAGTGAAAGACAGCTCAAAAGTGAGAAATCCGCTTTAAATAGTTTTAATGTTTCCCATCCGAGTTTTAGCTCAGCAAAGCGCTGCTTAACTCCGGCGTTTGGATGAGAAATCCTACAATCTTAAAACATTCGATTTTCATTTAAGTTTAAAACAGCCTTGTTTTTTATTTTTAGAATACATCAGCTGAAACTTATTTATTCTTGATGTGTTTTAATTTAAAAGCCTTCAGTTTTAATTGCTTCAATTTGAAATCGTGATGCACAATTGTTTTGCATTAAAAATAGTTAAAGTTTAAGTTATTTCATCTTTAAATAGTGGAATTTAATTTTTTTGTTGGAATCGTTCACATTTAAATGGTTTTAATTAATTTTTTTAAAAAGGCTTTCGGTGTAAATATTATTCATTCTGGAAGGTTTCTGATTTAACATTGTTTGTTCTTAATTGTAAATTGTTCCCTTTTTCACATTTAACATTAAACATTTTTGACTTTGTTTGACTTCGAATAAAAAATTTTTAGCGCTTATAATATAAATTGAGAAATTTTAAACGTTTTTTTAAGAAGATACAAAGTTAAACAACACCGATTTTTGAATATTTAATACATTCAATCTGAATTTCGAAAATCGGAATCTTTTAAAAGAATATCTACTTAAAATTGTTCAATTCTCTATGCGTCATGTTATTTCATTTCTATTTTTCATTTTTATTCTTCATTCATATTTCTATTTTTGACTATTTTTCATAAATTTCAGTTACAATTTTTCTTACGGCGATACCACGCTGAAAACACCAGTTCTCGTAAGATCACTGAAGTTAAGCATTGTTGGGCGCGGTTAGTACTTGGATGGGTGACCGTTCAGGTATACTGCGTGCTGTTGGCCCGTCGTGGGTGTGGTGGGCCCACATTGGTAGTAAATATCCACCTAGAAACACTACCTGAATCGGGTAGTGAGGCAATGAACTTCCGAGTTCGAACTGCTGATCAATGTATGTATGTTTAATGATTCAGATTGGGGGCCAACCTTGAATTACGTAAGGCTTTTAGGGGGGTGGCGGTGTTAGCGTAATCTTACGCCCATGTCAAAGTTACTCACACTTTCTATAGAAAAAATCTTATGAAGGGGGGAGGGGGGTTATAAAATTCAAAAATAATATTTAGGTAATTTATGGATGACACCTTGGGGCTCGCCTTGGGGAAATGTTGAATTTTTTAAGTCTTTAATTTTATGCAGTAAATATGGGTCATTATACTAATAACAATTTTCTAATTATAATTGTTATAATCTGATATTCTTACATACATCTTAAACGTTTTAAATATAAAATAATGATTCAGTTGCAAATTCCTTACTTTAATATTTTAACATTTTTCATGTTTTGAATTAAAAATTGTTGAATATTAAGTGGTGTGAGTTTTAAATGTTTCAGTTTTGAATATACTTTAGTTTCATATTTATAATGGAAAATACTTACCGTTTTAAACCATTTCAGTTCTTGAAAGCCCTAAACAAATATTAAATTGTTTAAACCTAAATATTTCGAAAGTAAAATTATTTCATTTTATTATATCTATGGTTAAATCTGAAATTCTTCATTTTTAAATGCTTCAATTTACAGTTTAAAACGGCACAGTTAAAAATATTCTCTGTTTTAGGGTGTTCCGCTCTAAATGTTTAAATAAAGAAGGTTCATTTAAAACCTTTAGTTTTTGAAGTAATTCAATTTTAAATTCTTCTACATTTTCATTTATTATTTTATTTAATCATTTTTATTTTAGGCGCATAAATTTCACATTTTACAAAAGTGGGTCACTATATCAAATAAATCAGACCCACTGAATAATCAGTGAAATTCACTGTTTATTCAATTAAAACTGTAACTTATTGAAATTTGGTGCTGATCCATTTTAAATAGTTTTCAAATTTACGTTTGGTTCATTCTTGCATTCCGAAAGAAATTTTGTTCATTCAACAAACTCGATTGGTTGATTACATTTGGTTGATTAAAAAAATGTTTGATCGGCTGTATTTGGTTGATTTAAAAAATAAATTATAATGTCTTTATATTTCGAATGTTTAAATTCAAATTATTCTATGATTGTCAACACATTAAATTTGATGATTCTTAATTTTTAAGGTCCTGATTACTTTTTTTAACTTTATATAAGTCTTTGCTTCAATTTCAACATTCAAATTTGAAGAGCAGAAATATACAGCAATTGATCATTTCTTATATATTTTTATGTACCCATTCCTATTTATTACAATTGTTTTAACTTTTGCAGACTTGTGGAAATATTAGTTACTGTATCACAGTAAATCTTATAAATAATTATTGACAATTTAAAAATAACTTTCTTTTATTTTCCTCTATATTATAAAAAGGAGTCGCGGCCGCTGTTTTAGGAATTCTGAGCAGACCCTCCGAAGGCCTCCAGAACTTCCTATTATGGCTTCCATAGCCTCCTATGTCCGCCACCAGAGCCACCCACGAGGACCGCCAGAGCCTCCCACGAGGGCCTCGAGAGGAACACTAGACCCTCCCTAGAGGCCCTGGGAAGCCTCATACGAGGGCCTCTGGACTCTCTATAAAGCAGAGTATCCTACGAGGGCCTCCAAAATGTCCAGAGTCTCTCACGAGGGCCTCTAGAGCCTTACTTGATAAAAAAAACCTTAATGGGGGATACGTTCGTGTAGCGCGCAGGGATCGAATTCTGGAACCAGTTAAAGTGATTTTGCACCTTATACATCAAGCGCAATTCTGTAATATAAGAGAATTGGACGAAAGGTCTGACTTGAATCTTGGAGATGAAAATGAAAGTTTCGTAAACTTGCCAAATAGAAAAAAAACATTACCCTCTCATAAAGTCTCAGACCGACACGTGACCGATTACAGAGGCTCTCCACGAAAGACGTGCGCGGATTGCGGAAGACCTTCCATTGACGACCAACGATCAATCCAGATGATATTCGCGTATCTATGAACGTCTGAATATCAGGATTATTAATCTTAAGTGCCGGATTATAAATCTTGAACTTGAGCAATAATTTCAGGGTTACCCCAGAGCAAATCAAGATTAAGAAATTGCTAATTAATCTGAAAGGGATAATATATATCTTCTGCAAGTCGTGATTGACCGATGCAGATATTCTTTTATAAAATGCAACGCCTTCGTTAATTGGTAATAATAAAATTAACTTAATTTAATCCCCGGATTTTATAAAATCTCATTAACATCTTGCGAGAAGCTCCTCAAAGACGGAAAGAAGACTTTTAAGTGAGAACAAATTAAGGTTTGCACTTTTAGAATCTTGAAGAAATTGTACAATATGTTGCAAAAATATGCTCATGCGACATTACTCGCAATCAACAATTTTATTGCAGTAATGTAGGGTCATTAATAGTACAATGATTCTAAATTTAATCAATTTTTGCAATGTGAAATTCTTTAAGTGAGAAACTAACTCAATTAAAGTGACAACAAATTACACAAAAACGAGAGATACTTCAATCGCAGGATCGAATTTCGCCCAACATTGTTATCGATTATTGTCCATGTAAAAATGATGCGACCAAAAGAGAGGCTCGGTTTCCTGTGGGTAGAAAGCGTGACCAAAACAGAGGCCATCCGCTAAAATGGCAATTAATGCGCGCGTGTGCTTCTCTATCAATTCTATTCTCACTAAACGTGCTCGTCATTGTGTAACCGCTGTGTAACATTACACTATCTCATTCATTGTCAATGAATAACTATTGGCCATCAGTAACAAATTTATTCTCCACAGCAACAAATTGTAATTTCAGTACGGTCACCGCTATCTCCCTGCGAGTAATGATCGAAAGTCGAAAGTCGAAAGGACGCCAATATAGAAAAAAGTGGCTCGAAAGCGATTTTCTATTACAGGTTTAGATACTTGTTGATATGTGTCACACTGCATATAATTTCTTTATATAAATAGTTCATTCCAAAAGATCATTGCTAAAAAAAATAAATGATGCTTTAGGATTTATTATTTTTTAAACATAAAAGAAGATTCTGAAAGCATGTAAAATGTTATTTTCTGAAAAAGTTTCTCTCTGCAGGTGTTATTCTTTCTTTTCAAATACTAATTTAATGGAAGAAAAATGCAGTATCTGCCTTGATATATTATCAGTATTGAGGAGATGTCGTTTGCTTATGTCAATAACACGTAGCTGCACAAACAGTATGATGACAAAATGGATGATCATGTCAAAAATAAATCGTCTTTTCGTTTAATCATCTTATTCTTTTATCGCAATGAGCTTTCAAAATCGTGCCTATATAAGTCAGGTGTGTTTAACCGCTATGCACTTGAATGCCAATGCGCAGGGCACGTGTGACTCACACAATTTTCTATACTCTCTTTTCCACGGTCGTGGAACATCTCAGAGCGGCGAAGATAAATTACTATCTGACTTAAGCCAGTGTATTAGCGCACACAATCTATTGACACTTATTATTAATTGAATTCCAAAGTTTTTTTTTTCACTAATAAACTTATACTTTATTATTATTATGCCATTAAGCCATTTCCCTTTCGGAGTAGGCGTGACTTGCTCGGTTGGAAAATAGTAGTGTGTATATGGGTATATGGGTATAGAGTAGATAGGTATAAGTTAGATAGGTATATAGGTGTAAAGTAGGTAGGTATATAGGTATAAGGTGGATAGGTATATATAGTATGTGTTAGGTATAGATATTTTAGATTGATCTAGAATTCTCGTGTTATTTATTTAAATGACACGTTTATTCCGCAACACTGCTCCGACCCAGGTTGCTGATCAATCTCTCTAGCGATCACCCCAAGTGAAGAGCCTCACAAAATTGTTCTGTGTGGTTCCCCACTTGGGCCCATTAGTATCCAAGGTCTCTATTTCAGGCGTCATTCATTCTATTGTCACTCTGTTTACAAACTATTTGTCGCCACACTTTTCTGTCCAGGCATACTACTTTAGCTTCCTTCAAGTCCATGCATTTTTTCATGCAAGCTCTTGTGTTTCTATGGCTTCTTATGTCTCTTCGGATTAATGTCTCATTTACAGAATCTAACCATTCTTTCGGCGGTCTACCTCTGGGCATTCTGCCATTAACTTTACCTTTATACACTTGTTTGGTCAGTCGTTCATCTTTCATTCTTTCAAGATGACCGAACCATCTTAACTGATTTCTTTCCCATGTGTCAAATATTGTCTCTTTTGCACCACATTCTTTGAGGATTGTCTCGTTTCCGACTTTGTCCATCAGTGTTTTCCCGCATATTATGCGCAGAGGTTTCATGCTGATCGCGTTAATTTTACTCCTGTCCTTTTCTTGACAGGTCCATGTCTCGCTACCGTATAGTACAGTCGGTACGAATATAGAATTACTAATAAATTATTAATATTTTATGTAATAGCTTTTTGTTTTTAATAGTCTATTTTAATGTACATTTTACGCTCGATTTTATATAGCCTTAAATATTTAAATATTTGTTTAAATATTATATTATAATTATAAATATAAATATAATAATATAATATTTATTTATTTAAATATTTATTTTAAATATTAATTGTTGAATCGTTTTACTGATTACTGTTGTAGAATAAGCTGATTACCATTTTATACTATTTACACTGTTTTTCTTCTTCTTGTTCTTCTGGGAAACAGTATTCCTGGTGATTAACCTGGTTACTTTTTCTGTATAAATTGTTGCTACTTCTCAAATTTTGTGGTTCTTTCTTTACAAGATGTTCTATTTCTTAAGCGAGCCATAATAGTAACAATTTAATGCTAATTTCTCAGATTCCAGTTAGATTCGTGTTTCTGTAATAAGTGACGGGCCGTTCGACCGGTTATACTTATCCAACTCGCTCTGTTTCTCGCGCGATTTCCGTCGCCCTCGAGGCCGCGGACTTCCGCTTTTTATTCACCATGCTTATGCGCATGTCGACTGACCGGGAAATTATATTCGTATCTCCTAATCTGGTAGTAATGGATAAACCACTGGAAAATCGTGTCTTGAAAAAGAAACATGTATTTTCGCATGCGAAAATCCATTCTGCAATTATAATCGGTATTGTATGCATTCTTTAAGGAATTAGAAGAATAATTATTATTTCTTGAATTTCATTCCACAAGTTTATATGAAATTATTATAACTCGATTGTGCAACGATGGAATTAAACAGAAATTCTACAACTCTAGATAAGAAAAAATTTTCAACGTCACAGTGAGGCATTTTCTCCACTATAAATCCATTGGCCAAATTTAAAATTTACTTTCTAAATCTGAACTATAGTTCAATTTAACTGACGTTGAGTCAAATCGATTGTCGGATTCTAGCTATCAAAATTGGTCCAATTTAACTAATTTTCAGTGAAAAACTAATCCAATTTCATCCATGCTTCACTAATTTCTTTTTGGAGTAAATTTCATGATTTTATGTTGAATCTAGTAAATGAAAACTTACCTTCATCTTCATTGTGGATATAAGAAATCTCACCAACAATTCTGTACTTTCGAACTCGCAATGTGCTTTTTGCTTTTGGCATTTTAAGTTCAATATAAACAAAATAATATCACGACGTCGACACAAAACTTGACATAGTCTTGTCTAACCGAACCCGACGTGGTTCCGACGCGAGCCACACCATCTGCCCCCTTGCGGCCACATGTGGAAAATCCGATCGGGTCCAGATCGGAACTAGGGAATAAGTTGGGCAATTTCTGCACGGGTAATATCAAATACGCGGAATCTGCCTTCGCGACATTCTGAAGAATTCCTGAGCCTATCCCAATCCAGGCGATTAATTGCCTGATCTCTTCCTTCGATAATGTATTTCTTGACGGAAGAGCAAGTACATTATCAATGAAACGAAATCCCGGAATCATTATTCATGGCCATGTGCGATAACGTTTATCGCGCTTTCATAGCAACCTAATCCTGGATTTCCATGACTCATGATCTATAAAATTCGTAAGCGGAGTACCTACACTTGCCTGATATGTACACCTTAAAATAATGGACAATTTGATATAAACTCAACGGTGACACATTGCAGTCTAAATTAAAACTTTTCCGAAAATTTAGAAACCAAAATTTACCATGAAAACATGAGACGCAGTTTGGGTACATTGATATTTTTCAAAAATTTCATATGGTTGTAAGTTTGCTAATAAAATTTTTAAAATGCGTTAAATTATACGTATATTGTCTTTAAACGTATCTAAACTTGTGTCGAATGACCCCTATTTAATTGTTTGCGATCATTCTATAGGGAAATATTTATAAAAAATAATGTTTTTTGTCAATTTTTTTAAATTACCAATATCTCCGAAATATTTTGGCATTTCTTAAATTTGTAGAGCTTATTTTTAAAGGAATATTCTGCACTTTTTACTGAAGTCATCTTAAGATTCATTTATGCACCTTCGAATATTAAAACCATGCACTAATTTTTTTTTATAAATATTTCCCCATAGAATAATTGAAAGCACGTCAGATAGGGATCAGTTGGCGCAACGTATACGTTTTAAAATAATTTAATTTGATTTTTTTTAAATGATATTAAACATATATCATACCAGATTCAAATTTTTTGAAAAATATCAATATACCCAATCTTTCAATGGGCAGCGTAGCGTACACCTCTTAGCGGTCTACCAACTAACTTGAACCATCTTATCGGCCAAGATAGATGGCTATAGATTAGGAAAATATTTGCAGTTAGAATGTGTTTGCTAGCTGCATGGTTAAATGTTGGATAATTGTGACTATGGTGAATATGTGTTGTGTGTAGATATGATTGCAAGAGCGTAAATACCAGATACATGTGATTTTAATCTTTCAGAGTGAGAATTTCTGTATGTTATTGTAGGAAAAATTGATTATTTGTTTACTTTTTTATGACGAGAGAAATTAAATGTAAATGTTTTCCGGCTGTTAGTTCCAGTTAGGTTTTTGAGAAAATTGAGGTAAATAATTTAAAAAATGCGTTTTCCGCAAATTTTGAAACAACGTGGGTCGCTAACCTGACATTTTAGAGGCTGTTATAGCTCAAGATAGATAACTACAACAATTTTTGCATTATAATCACCTTAAAATATAAGGTTCAACTTTTAATTTGAGCCCTATTAGAAGTTTCTAGATTGCCAGATTTGCACCCTACGTTGTTTAAAAAATGGCGAAAAACGCTTTTTTTTTTGCACTTTTGACCCCAATTTTCTCAATAACCTGGTGTGTTATAGGAGGATTTTGCTTTCTGATTCGGATTCAGCGACCATAAATCTATAGGAAATACCTACACTTGGTTCCAGTACATTCAATAATTTGGTTGTGCTGTTACGTAACTCAATCTTTAATTCTAAATCCACAGTTAATGGTAAACATCAGAAAAACAATTGCTTATTTACGTAACAGTCAATAAAATTGTTTTTTTTTTAAAAGAAATTTTCTACATGATTCCAATTTAAAAATACACAATTTTAAGCACATGAAATTTAAAAATATTCAATTTTGAATTCTTTGAGTTGGAAGATTTTTGGATCACTTTTAATTTTTTTTAAATTAAATTTTGAATGCCTACGATTCCGAAGTCATTTACTTTTTAAGATGTAAAATAAAAAATTGTTAATTTATAAGGCTTGAATTCAAACACTTTGAATCCTAATTTTTTTTTGTTCAATTCGGAAACATTAGAAATGTACAGTTCTGCATTATTTATTTATGGAAAACGTTATTTACGTAGAAAAAGACTAATTTCTAGTTAAAATGTTACTAATTTATTTTAATAAAAAAGCCGCGCCTGCCTCCACTGAAATTCGCTGAGCGTAGAACAAATATTTTTGGTGAGCCGAAGGGAAACTGGAAAGGGTGGCTATAAGGTTCACCGAAGTTTTGGTGATCGTAGACCAAATATTTTCGGTCTCCATAAACACTTCGAAAAAGATTCCTGACTCAAGTGAATATGCGTGAAAATGTGTCACATTTTTCCTGTTAACTAATCATTTTCTACTAATAATTAGTAATAATGTTTTCTAAAGCAATTAGTAAACGATTTGGCACTTAAAAAAAACGAATCACTAAATTAATTTTCTTTATTCAAAGGTTGCTGGATTAATAATTCAGAAAATAGATAGTTCAATGTTTTTCAATTTAATAAACCAGTGCCCACATTCATTCTCATTACACTAAGCAATCCAAGTTTTCAATGTTTCATAACTGCGTTCCAATTTTTAGTATACTAAGTATTAGTTTGGGGATCACTGTTAAACGCCGATCCTCAAAAGTACACCGAATTTGGTGTAGTTTTGAGTTCCAACGTTTTCGAAACACGAAAATAAAAGAAGGCAGAATGAAAAGTTTTATTGTTTAAAATGAGATGAATAAATTGCACACCAGGGAGTCATCGTGGCTCAGACGGTATCGTGATTGTCATGTTCGAACATTGCAACCTTGGCAGCCACGCTGGAGCGGGTTCCATTCCCCAAGCAGGAAGCAAGGCTGGATGTGTTTTCAGAAAGCTTCGTTTCTGCCCCCTGGTATACTAACCCACAGATGCCCTGCAGTTTCTAATTAACCTTATAATACAGTCGCTAATGATGCTGACAATTGATGTGACTATAAATATTCAATTAATAAAAAATATAAAAAATTCACACCAATGGTTTGCTCTGATTAACGTGTCATTGAGAGTTTTTCGTAAAGTAAATACCAATTTTTACACAGAATATATCAGACTTTAATACAACTATTTTAAAGCTTCATATATATTTGTTATAAAATTTAATATTTGCTATACGAAAAATTATCTCAGTGACACTTTCATCCCCAAACTGAAACGCAGTATATGAAAAATTGAAACATTGGTAAGTGGGGTCTCTCAGTGTACTATTCCTAGAATTCAGAAAAAACGAATGGAATAATTTTTGCAGAAAAAAAGGAAGCAGTTTACATTTTATAAAACATAGGCTGTAGGCGGAAGTGCGTGTTTAAAAAAAGCCAGAGACAGAGACAAGAGACACCTGTTTAGCGAACGGGTGATCTTAATTATGTAGCCATTAACGGCCATGTTGAAGTGGGTGCATCACTCTCCACCTCCGAAGAATCATGCTGTTGTGAACTCCTCGGAAGCGTTGGATAGCAAATGCAAAGAAAACGAGAAGCAATGTGAAAATAAACGTCGGGAAAAAGAGAAGATTAAGGAAGGAAAGGAAATCCTGGAAGCCTTAAGGAGACGTATCGGGGTAAGAAGAGATAATAACTCACTTTAAGTCCTTTTGACTGAAAAATGCTCCGACACAATTTTGGGCCCTGCTTTTGTGTGTACTTTGAAAATCAAGTAAATTGCATTACTATAAAGACTCTATTGTACGTGCAAAACCTTAAGCCACCATATTGCATGATTACCGTGATATGGGGGGGGGGGGTGATACTTCATACACTTTGGTGTGCAAACCATTCTTCAATGAAATGTTATGGATTCAAAAGCAAATCAAATAAAGTTTGAAACTAACGGATTCGAAAGGAAATTTGACAAACTTTACGACGGTGGAAACAATTTTTCAAAAGTATATGTCCTTCTTATAGTATTTAAAATGGAAAATTTTAATTCCGAATATCTCAAAACACGTATCCTCAGATTTTGATAAAATGCATATTAGAAGAAAGCTTAGAATTTCTAGGGTTTAACCATGAATGTACATACTGGGCATTTTAGGAGATTCTGAGATAATAACTGAAATAACTATATATTTTAAAAACTCGAGGAATCTGAATTCAGAACCTAACCCCTGCTTGAATCAACTTCAGAGTTCCTTATTTGTTTTTCGTTTAATTCTGTTACGTTCTGAATTCAGACTCCTTGAGTTGTGCAATTATATAATTATTTTAATCAGTATCTTAGAATACCCTAAAATGCCCATTCAGGGTTATAAACTAGAAATTCTAAGCTTTCCTTTTAACATGCATCTCATCCAAGTCCGTGGACATGTGTTTTGAGTTATTCGTAATTTAAAATTTCAATTTCAAAAAGCTATAGAATGGACATATTTTTCAGAAATGGTTACGACCACCATAAAGCTTGTCTACTTACCTTTTGAATCCGTTAATTAGAAACTTTATTTGGTTTGGTTTTGACGCAATAACATTTAATTGAAAAATGATCTGCACACCAAATTGTACCCACCCCCATATCTCGGTAACCATGCAATATGGTGGCTTATGGGTTCGCATCTATAATAGGGTCCTATATTACCACAATTTACCGCAGTTTGAAGAAAATCGAAAAACTTTTTTTTTGGCAGTGTCCTCACATGAAATGGGATGCCCCAGGTGTAAATAAGAGAGCAAACAGTTTGTCACTTTCACTCTACTACACGACCTTGCCCTGCCATGCCGGTCAGAGGCCGTAATTAATTAACACCTTGTAAATGTTGGATAAGAAAATTTAAATATATATGTCATTTTAAAGAAGGGAAGTAAAAAATTACTTTCAACTCAGTCAGTTTTCTCTTTCCTCGTAACTATAGTTAATTATTTTGAGGATAGCATAGTATTTTTATAGAGATTGATAGTAGTATGTAATTTAGGTCTTGTCGTTTCCTGGCAATATTGTGATTGAGGAATTAGGGGCCATAAGGGCAGTCAATAATATAGCTCACACTGCTTATTGAGTTATAGATTCTAGAAATGCCTCAATTATATATTGCTCAAGTACCGTATGACTTGAAAGTTGCCTTTCATTTTTATTTAGTCCCATGCAGTGTATTTAATAGAAATTGAATTCATAAAAAATAATGTTTTGAATTTAATATGGCCGGTAGGTCCTTAAATAGGGTGCAGTTTTTAAATCTGTTTTTGGATCATTTTAAAAAGTTGTAGTATTTTTTATATTTTAACGAACTGTCTACCATTACAGAAAAGCTATACTTAATTGGTTAGTTTTACGGAAAATCTTGTAATACTAGTCGGTGCCTTATTTTAACATGAGGTTTTAATCTTTTGAAAGTAATTGAAAATATACAAAATTAGTATAATTTAAAAATTGTAATTTTTTTCCAAAAATCAGCCATATCCAAAAAAAGTTTTTTTGTTCATGTTTCCAAACATTGCAACTTGATCGAAAAATTTGTTTTCTATAACACCCCAAATTTTGGAAAATTTGAGAAAAATACCTGAAAGTGAAGCAAAACTTTTTATTAAAAGTGATATAAAATACTATGATAATTACATTTTTATAAACTGGATTATGAAAATTATTATGTTTAAGATAACTGTGTGAATAATAACACCTACAAGTGTGCAAAATGTTCTCATGGCAAATGTATTGCCGGATGTTGAAAGTCCGAAATCTCGGTATCGTATCATATTTTGAAATTACCTTGAAAAACTGGTTTTTATTGCAATATGCAGTTAACGTCAATGCGACACATTTCCCTTTCACTTATTCTAGTTCACCTGTGAGTGGTGCCTTGTTTACATTTTATTAAACTAGATTTGCCTGCGGGAGCCAAACAGCTTTATTAACACGTTTACTAATAAGTAGATATCTTAGGAGTAAATTATTTTTAAACAAAATTTTAATGCTGTTTTAACAATAATTACACTCGCTAAATTTACATTGATTCAATTTTATTGCTCTGGCAAGTCTGACGTTCAGTGAAATTTCTTAAATGTTCGTAGATTTTAATGAAAGAATTTTAGCTTTTTCAAACAGTCAAAATATGCTAATTACCGATTACTATTTATGTTAGTAAGGTTGATGGTAGAAAACCGAAAAATCAACTGAAAATCGAGGAATCCAATTCAAATGCGGATAGCCTGAATTTTCTTGTGTTAGTAATTACAATTTTGAAATAATAAAAATTACTGTTACAGATTTTGAAATTATCTTGATTTCATGTGATTTATGAGTTGAAAATTAATCATTATAAAATGATAAATCTTATTTTTAGTTTAAAGTCAAGTTTTTCGTTCATTTGAAGTAAAATAAGTAACCAAGTTGAATAAAGAATGAGACGAGCAACCAGTTGATTAAATAAAACATCAATAATTTCCATATGTAATTTACATTATGCAGGGAAATAGATGTAACTCTTTCTGGTATTGTGTTGCCTGAAGGTCGTAATTCTTGTTTACTACTGACATCGCGTAAGAACATTGAAGTTTCAAAACTGTATTTTACTAATAAAAAAAGTCAGCTTCGCCTTGCATCTAGAAACATTTATTAACTTTTCGCAAAAAATTAAATTCTTGAATAATTCTTATCACCATGAAATACGAATTCATTTGCATATCAATACAGGGAAATAAATCTCAGTACTATATGTCAATAATTAAATACTCTTTTATTTCAAAAAAATTAAATTCATTCAAAAGAACTTAATATTCAAAAAATGTTTGTTGATTTACACTTATTGAAAAAAATATTCTTATAAATTACTAAATGTAATTTTAGCTGTAAATTTCCAGGGCGGTTTCCAGTTTCACTATCATTATAAACACATCTACTGACACAAAGCCGATATTTTGAGCCGTTAGATCCGCCGAGGAGTATAATACCGTGACAAATATTAATGCAATATAATTAAGAATCATTCGTTCAACGAACCCAACAACTACGGTCAGATTATAGTTACAACAGCGGTCCGCTACTAAACTTTCACTATTAACATGAATTGGTCGAATCGAAAAAACCCGAACAGTGTCAGCCATAATATATATATATATATATATTCGAAGTTCTAGTATAAGAAAAGTCAATCATGCGGAAAAATGCAGATATAATGCCCGTTTAAGTTCCTGACTCAAAAACTGTAACTCATTTTCAATCGATTAAGTTAAACATCTAACAAGCGGGCATAACAATTGCAACTTAACTTTTACGTCTTTTTACGTTTCTTGTCCAGAAAATTGGATCTACGTTACTTAAAACTATTAGATACAATAGGACAAAGTAATTGAGAGAGGAAAGTAATTGGGCACCAAATTATAGATTAAAATTAATTTCAATTGTAAGAATGATTATATTATATAATACTGTTGGTCTTATTATACAAGTATTTTCGTTTGTTATTTATATTTTATTATTTATATTCCCCCTCCCTATTTTTTTATCCCTTAAAATGCAGTATTTTCGAAACTGATGGTTCCTATTTCTTCATTTTTCAGCTTTTACTCTAAAACCGAGTGCGGCTGCGAAGTCGTTGGAAAACATAATCAATTATCACTTAAAACAATGCTAGTATTATTAAGCAATAAATACTCTAAGATGAAAATGCTTACTCAACCGTAAAAAATTAAAAAATTAATTTTTTAAACAACAGTTACAGAAGGTCAAAAATTCAATCAGTTTTTTTCCGTGTCTTGTATTAAAAAATGATCAGATTTTAACGAAAGAGGATTCATTTTATTCATTATACCATTTACGAAGTCTTTGTCATCTTAGATTTTTAAATATTATCAAAGCACTCGAAATTTGAAGCTTTCCAAATTTTATCTACTTTGAACTTTACTTAAAAACCTTAAAATTTATTTTTAAGCTACTAATTTTATAACAGTTTTATGATATTAAATAAATAAGTATCAGAGACTTTATTTCTTAGTTCAAAAATGTAATACTTTCAAAGGCTTATTTTTTTAATTCTTGAAATGTGTATAATAATTTTAATGTGCTTAATATATAAAATATAAAATACCTTATTTCTTGGCAGAATAAAATTGAAAAGTCAGCAAAAATTCGAACTTGATACGGACAAAATTATGAAGAAGTCATAGACCGAATTTATTTCATATCGGCAGGCAGTCAATGCTAAAGTCACAGAATTTGTGACTTAAATATGTTGTTTTTCTGAAGGAAGAACAATAATTTCTTTTTATCGAAAAAGTCGTAGGGATAAATGGTTCGAATTTCCGAGTACTACAAACAGCCGTACATAGAATTTTTAAATTAAAAAGAACTGGTCTCAAAAATTCTGAAAATGCTCTAAATTTTTACATTTTCATCCAAAATGGCTGGTTAACGAACTCGATCTTTCTTTTTGGTCCCTGAAACTGTGCGCCAAATTGCAACTTAATCCGATTAGTCTTTCAACAGTTATCCGGTATACACATGACAACAACGACAACGACAGACACCATCGTAAAACCTGCTTTTTCGGATTCAAGGGGTATCGAAACGTGGAGATTTAAAGAAATCCGCAATAGCCAGTTTTCACATAAAACTAATACCTTCTCATTATGATGAGAATGTAAAAATTAAAAGCGCAAATTATCCAAAAATGGTCAAAATGTTGGTTAAAAGTGTGATATTTTTTAATTTAATATAGTTTTTACCTTTTTCCTTTTTCTCGATTTTCCTAATTTCTCGCCCTCTTTCGAAATCCGTTGGAAAATTGAAAAAAAGTTCATAATTGAGAAAATGGCGGCGCTTTATCTGAAAATGTGCAAAGTCAATTTACTGAAAACCCCCATCGTTTTTTTATCTTGATTTTTTTTACTTTCGTCATAATGTAAAATTCACGATTTAAACCCAAGAGACAAACCGAAAAGGGCCTAATTTAACAGCTTTAACAACGTGTTAGTGGAATCATAATGAAGTAAATTAGAAAAAATACAAGTATCGAGTATTTAAAAAATACCGACTTCAAAGCAAAAAGTTTGATGTAAAAGTTGTTGAAATTGTTAAATTACGTTCTGCTACGTTTTTTATGGAACATAAAATTGTATTTTTGCGAATAAATAAATTTCAAAGTATTTTATACATATTTTCGCAAAAATGTGGAAAATAACTCAAGATAGAAAAGGTCTCAAGAAACATATTTCTAGAACTTTTCTAGAGAGGAATTTTGTTCGTTTGACTTTTCTTTTATCTTGTACAGATTTGGCAAAAAATGTGAATTTTCATTTTTCAACAAACAAAATTGTTCTGTTCTCTACAATTAAGGCGCGAGAACAGGGCAGATTATCATGGAAAATACTGTTTACATTAGGATGAATGTATAAAAAAATGAAGGGGAAAAACGGTGAAGTTTTTGAGTAAAATGACTGAATAACATATCATCAGAAAAACCTCCGCCATTTCGTCAATTTTGAACTTTTAAAACAATCTTCCAACAAATTTCAAAAGAGCTAGGACAAGATATTACATCAGAATCAGCTGGAAAAAGATAAATACCTATATTAGATTCAAGTATATCACACTTTCAACCAAAATTTAGACAATGTTTTAATAATCCGAGTTTTAAATTAAAAATTTTTAAATATGCAATAAAAATACCATTTGTTCAAAAGTATCGAATTTGGGTTTTCGATGGAAAATCGTGATTCAATATATGCCTTATGCTTATGTTGATGTTATACTTGTCTTGGAAGTGACCGGCGGTGGGTAAATTTTATGTTTTAGGAAAAAATATAACATATAATGACACTCGCCAACTTTTAACGCGTTTTTCTCGAAAAGCGGGGTTTCGAAGTTCTAATTTCAAAAGTGCACCGGTTCCTCGTTTTCCAACGGAAATCCAAAAATGGAGGGTCAAAGTTGAAAAGTCAAAGTTTAGAGTCAGTCTGACCTTCTAAATGGCCAGACGGACCATACATTTTTCCCCCCATCTATATATTTTGACCGGAAATACAATTCTCATACAATTCTGTCAGGCTGGTGTAAAAAAAAGAAGTTAATCGACCCGAGCAAATCACTAAATTAATTAACCGTCAAGTCTTCGTTATCTTGAACTGAACAAACTAACTTATCCATATTAAGACAACCAACCTATTAATTAGGTACACCGGATCTGTTTCGGTACCTGTGACAGTTTATCATTCAAGTTAAACTGACTTTTAATTTCCTCTTTATTAAATTCTACGAATCATTCGAAGAAGATCAGAATAATCTTAATTTATTCAAGAAGAATCAATTTGCTGTACTTAACGTCACTTGTAATACGGAAACGTTAATTCCGGAACAACTAATACTTAAAGGCCGTATTTAAAGGTTCCTTTTGGGACTTGCATGTTGGTGGCGGAAGTGAGAACGTGTTTAGTGAC
>CAKNYM010049578.1:146151-158279 GCA_932195095.1 Andricus curvator
GGGTAAAGAAGAAGGATGAGGAGTTCTGGAGGTATATCCAGGAATTTCATGTGGTAGGACTGGTAGAGACGTGGGTGGAAAGAAAGGAATGGGATAGAATAGAGCCAAAGCTGCCAAGGGGGTAAGGTGGAGACTCCAAGAGGCGGTCAGAGTGAAGAAGAAAGGAAGGGCTAGTGGGGGAATTATAACGGGGATTAGAGATGGATTAGAGGAAGAAGCTCACGGAGAGGTAGAGGGGGAGGGAGTGCAAATGAGGAAAGTAAAGATAGGAGGGGTAATGTGTAAGTTTGTGACAGTGTACAATAAGGATGGGATGGAAAGAATTAAAGAAAGGGTGGAAGACCTGTTAGGTGAAAGAGAAGAGGGTATGGTGGTACTGGGTGGGGACTTTAACGCGAGGATGGGGAGGGAAGGGGGCCTTTACAGGGAAGGGGAGAGCTTCGAAAGGAACTCAAAGGATAGGTTAATAAATAAGGAGGGGGAGATTCTAAGGGACTGGATGGAGGATAGAGGCTGCGCGATGGCAAATGGTATGGCAACTGGGGACGAAGAGGGAGAGTACACATACGTAGGTAAGGTGGGGGTATCGGTAATAGATTATGTAGTTATGAATATGCAAGGGTGGGAGGAGATGGAGAGATTCGCAGTAGAAGGGAGGGTAGAATCAGACCATCAGCCAGTAGGGTTGTGGATAAGGGGTGAGAACGGCGGAAGGCAAGGTGGGGAAGAAGTGTCGACGGGGGAGAGGGTTAGCTGGACGACGGAGGCGATAGAGAAATATAAGGAGCAGTTAGGGAAGGTACGCTTCGAAGGGGAGACGGTGGAAGAGATATGGGAGGATTTAAAAGAGAAAGTGAAAGGGTGCGTGCAAAAGAAGGTATTCAAAAAGAAGAAGATAAGAATGGTGAAGCCGTGGTGGGATAGGGAATGTAAAAAGATGAAAAGAAAGGTGAAGAGGAAGTATAAGAAGTGGAAAGAGGGTACTGCGAAAGGGAGGAGTACGTAGAAATTAGGAAGGGGTTTAGATTGATGTGTAAGAAGAAAGAACAGGAAAAGGAGAAAGAGATGGAGGAGGAGTTAGGAAATGTTAAGACAGAAGGGGACGTCTGGAAGATAATAAATAGGTTTAGGAAGCGTAGAGTAGGGATAAGCGACAAGATAGGGAGTGAGGAGTGGAGGGAGTTTTTTAAAGAATCATTTCAGGGCTCAGATTCAAGGAAGAGAGATGATGGGAGTAGAAGAACGGGGGAGGCAGAGATGGAGGAGTTGAATGACGAGGAGATAGAGAAACAGATAAGGAAGTTAAAAAGGTCAAAATCAGCAGGGCTGGATGTGCTAGAGAACGAAGCATGGCTGTTTAGTACACAGGAGGTTAGGGAGAGGCTGAAGGAGGTAGTGAAGAAAGTATGGAGGGGGAGGGATTCCCACGAGGGTGGAGAGAAGGATTAATAGTGCCTCTGTATAAGAAAGGAGAGAGGGATAGGCAGGAGAATTATAGGGGGATTACGCTAATGAATACGGCGTATAAAGTATACGCGATGGTAGTAGCGGAGAGGCTGCGGAAGGATGTCGAGGGGAAAGGAATATTGCCAGAGACGCAGGCGGGCTTTAGGGCAGGTAGGAGTACTATCGACAATATCTACGTTCTGCAGCACGTGGTGGATAGAGAATTAGCGAAGAAGGGATCGAGAGTGTACGCGTTTTTTGTGGATCTAAAAGGCGCGTTTCCGTCGGTGGATAGGGGGAGGTTGTGGGAGGCGATGCAGGAGAGGGGAGTGGAGAGAGGCCTGATCGAGAGGGTAAGGGAGATATATGAAGAAACCAAAGATAAGGTAAGAGGAGGACAGGGGATTTCGGAGGGATTCTGGATGGATAGGGGGTTAAGACAAGGGTGTCCGCTTAGCCCGACGCTTTTTGCGATTTTAATTGCGGATATGGAAAGTAAGCTGGAGGCCGGAGTGGTAGGAGAAGTCAGGATAGGAGGGGTTAGAATTTGGTCGCTAGCGTATGCAGATGACATAGTGTTGTTGGCAAAAAGCGAGGAGGCCTTAAAGGAAATGATGAAGAGGTTGAGAAGATACCTGGATAAGAACAGGTTAGAACTGAATGCGGAAAAGTCCAAGGTTATGGTTTTCAGAAAAGGAGGTGGAAGGGATAAGGAAGGGGAGTGGAAGTGGAAGGGAAAGGCGGTGCAGGCGGTGAAAGAGTTTGTGTACCTGGGCTTCTTGTTTCGGAGGAATGGCGGAGTGGATGGTCACATAAAAGAGAGAGTGAGGAGGGCAAATGTGGTGATGAGGCAGGTGTGGGGGTTAGGAAAGAAGTTATTCGCAGATGATTTTTCTCAGGAGGGAGACGGGGAGAACGAGTGTAGGGATTCTAGTGGGGAGTCGAGCGTGTAAATATGAGGAGAAATTTTTGGAAGAGGGGGGAAGTAAGCTGGTTAGGGAGTGTTGGTGGGAGAAGGAGAACAGGAGAGGGGGTGGGAAGATGGAGGTTGAAAGAGAAAGGTATTTTAGAACGAATGGACTGCATATTGATGAATTGAGAAGGATGCATGAGGAAGGAAGGAAGGTATATGAGTTGGTTAAGAAAAACAGCATGGCGAGAGAGAAGACAGCAGGGGAAGAGAGAATAAGAGAGACAAGGTTTAATGGGAACTACGTGTGGATTATGCCAAGGGCGAGAGCGCAATATTTGTGTGAGAAAGGAGAGAAAGGAAGTCAGGAGCTTATAGCGAGGATGAGATGTGGCTGCATGGAGGGTTTCAATAGGTTCTGGCTCGATAGGGAAAAGAGGATGTGTGAACTATGTGGGAAGGGGTAGGCAAGTGTGGAGCACTGGTTGGAGGAGTGCGTGGAGGTGGAAAGGAGTGGGATAAGCATGGAGGTATTGATGCACGAAAGGGGGGACAAAAGGGCAGTAGCATGGGTGAAGGTAGTATTGGGTAAGATGGAGAAGAAGAGAAGGAAGGAGGAAGAGGAATGGAGAAGGAAAGATTGTAAATAGAGGAGGAAGTAAATATAAGTAATTGTAAATATTGTAAATAGTAGATAAGTATTAGGTATTAGTCGCGGAGGCAGAGTTTGGTAATGCGAGGCAAGCAAGAAAGTAGGGAATGCGAGCGAGGCGAGGCGAAGCGAGGAAGGCAATGCGATAAGAGCGAGCGGCGTTAGATATAAGGTGTGGAAGGATGTTAGTTTTAAGGGTTAGTTGTAAGAAAATTCTGTAAAAAATGGAAGTGTAAGCAAGTCAATTTTTTAAGGCCAGCAGGCTAAAAAATAAACGTTTATCTATCTATTTAAAGGTTCCTTTCAAGTGGAAATTATCTGATTGGAGTGTTCGAAGGGAAACTGTCTTTCTAATTTTTAAGGCATATACTTAATATTTATAATCTTATATCTTGTCAAAAATTACATTTCTGTTTTCTTTTTATGTAATATAATATTTACGATACGTACTTTCCTCATGGACATCAACGTCAAAGTAAAATGTTTGACAAAGTTTGAGTCATACGCACTCAAAATCAATTAGAGTTTTCTGTGTAATGAAGCTTTCTCAAATTTTCTGGTAAAAGTTTATCATTTTGTTATTTTTATGATTTTAGGGCTCGGACCCGAGAGTCGCAACGTGCAGAGGAAAGTTACAGAACAAAAGAAGTAAACTCAACCAGGAAATCAACAAGGAACTCCGACTTCGAGCCGGTGCCGAAAATCTTTTCAAGTTAGTAAATTATTGTCTTATTATGTCAATTAGCTTCATTTGCTTTCAATATTTATTTTGAAAAAAGTTTCAGTGGCATTAATTTTTGGTCTCAAGGGAATTATTTAAGCGAATTATTCATTTTTATCCAATCTTAAAAAACAATATATCGTTTTGTTCATTCTAACATTTTCTACAATTGTGTTAGTTGAATTTGATTAAAAATCGTTTGTTTGAGATTTGTTAAATAAACAAACGTTTACAGTATATACCCAGGCAACATAATCTCTGACATGGAGCTACCTCTATAGCGCCCCAGATGACCTTATCATAATAAATAATTTGCATGTTTTATGAATACGCGCGTTCGTTACTTTTAACCACGCAGTCTGTTCTCCGCGGTACTTGTCCCTTTAAACTAAGTTCAAATCAGAAACGTAATTTCATGAGAAAACTGGGAAACCAAACTCTTATTACACAAAATATCTCGTGTGCCGAAGAAGCGAAGTCTTTTTGTGGTTCGCCTCGGCTGCGCTCGTTATTGCAAACTCACGGTCGGCCATAAAAAGACTAGTTCTCTTCCTTGGTGCACAAAATACAAAAAAGTTCAAATGAGAATCATCTTTTTTTACAAAAAATAAATCAATACTAGGTTTACATATTTTGTATTTAATTTAAAAAAATGTAAAACACGTTAGGTAATGGGACATTTAAAATGTAAAACATTTGAAGCAGAAATTTCGCCGTGGCCCCGACCGGGCCCAGGCTCGTTCATATCGGGCCCTGATGTGCAAATCGAGTCAGGGCCAGACTCATCATGAAACACGTAGCCACAGTGGAGCCATGTCTAGCGGCCCGATCAAACGCCCGATCTGCCCCCGGTCTGGCCCCTATTAATTACCCGAGTCTAGCCACATTATTGACTTTTTTATTAGGAATTAAAATCCTTTAAAATAATTATAACACAATATTAAATAAAAAGCCAAATTAATAGAATTGAGCTTTATTTTGAATACACCTTAAAAATAATGAAAAATGGTTACTTTGACCTTTGCTTCCGATTACCGTCCCAGTCTTTTGCACTCCATTACTTTAAAAGCAGAATTCGAAATGTAACCTCAAAATTGCAACTACTTGTTTTACAAAAAAGCACTACCCAGCGAAAACATATCAAATAATAATTTTTTTTGACTAAAATGAGGAAATCGAATGTTCAGGTTAGAACTTGGATCCAGTGCAATACAATTAAATATACCATAAAATGTAATAATACCATAAAAAATGTAATACCATAAAAGACTTACCTTCGTTGATTTCGTTTTCATCACGTAAATACGGAATTTTGCTGATCGCACGATGTTTGCGAACTCGCGGTGTTCTCCTTAATTTTGGCATTTATTATTAATGTGTTAAAAATATATTTTGCGGTCGAACACTCCCAGTACATTTGCAACACAACAGCACGGAGGAAAACAAAAATTAAATATGTTTGTGGTTATATTACATACATATAGCGCATATGGCTTAAGATGGCGCTGCGAAGCGGCTATATGACGTCACAGTACATAGCCCGGTCTGGTACGAGTCAGGGCCACATAATTCTTTCTATCGGGACCAGATAGTACACATCGGATGAGGCCCTAATCGGTAATCGGTAATATATATGGCGATTTCTGCTCGCGAGTGCATGATTGAAGAAGGTTATTCCTGAGCGGATTCGCAAAAAAATAATTTTTCATCATACCTCAATCGAAAATTCGACTTTCGATGCCTGTGAAGCGGGTCGACAATCGAATTTCACGACCGTAGGGGGTGTGATGTCAGCCCTCGCTTCGCTCGGGCAGCTAAATACACGCTCGTCAAATCGTTGCCTTTCGACCCTCGTCACGCAATATATTATTTCGTGCCTTTCGGAAGTTTGAGTGGAAATGTCTATTTATAATATTAGAAAATAAAAGCTTAGATCCATATTTATATTAAATATTATGGTTAAAAGTCACCAAATTAAAAAATATAAATTATCTGCGCATGCTTCACATTTTTGTGCGCTCCGTATAAACGGACGTTATCATTGATAATGGCTATTACTCATTCAAATGTAGTATTACAAATCGGTATGTTCAACCAATTTGAAAAAAGTTTAAGTTTTGAAAAATAAAAAATAAGCGCTTTTATCAAATGTTTAAATCGTAAAGTTTTAAATAGAACGATAAACAAATGCATACAAATTCTCTATCACGTACCAGTGACATATCACTGGAAAATGTGTTAATTACGGTAATCTGAAAAGGCTTGTCAAATTTTTTTTGATAGATGGCCACTAAGTTGAATATCAATTACTTTAAATTAATTTTGAGACCAATGGAAATAAGAAACGTATTGAAAAAAACATAAATTCGTCAAGTACATGTTAAATGGATTTTAATGTCAATATGTGGTATGAGTTTAACAAATACAATAATTTTTACATTTTTATAATACATTTGTTGATAAAAAGTATAGAAAATACAGTTCAGTTGCTTTATATTTAAATTTTTATTTATTTTTATATAAAGGACATTACGTTTTAGGATTTTGTGTTCTCTATATTGCAATACAGATTTTAATCAGTATCTATTTTAATTGAAGTTTATTTTTTAATGTCTCTATTTATATTGTTTAAAAGAATATATTTAGTAAACAAACGTTAACCATACCTCTACTCACTTCAGTCGTTATAATGAAAGTGCATTGGGACTTTTTTGAATGTAGTGTATCAAATGTAAATAAATAGGGGTGATCGGGACGAGATGAGCATAGTTATAATTTTTAGTGAAATATTTGCAATCTATAGTAGTTTAAAAAAAATGTAAGTTGTTTTATACATTCTGTGAACCATCGTGTGTGAAAGATGAATTGTTCCGAAAATATTACACTTAAATCCCTTTAAAATGACCCCCGGTTTACGAATTCCTAGAACTGCTTGCCCCCACAATTTCGTAGTGAGAATGGAGCCTGGAGGAGCCCGTGGAGTAGCGTGGAGTAGCGATAAAGGGGCAGCGAACGGTACTCACGCACGTTTGGTGCCTGATAGGGTCCACGCTGCTGATTGTTTACGTTTGATTAACCCAATTATTGAGGATCAAGGCTATTTGCAAGCAATCTTCGAAACCATTCTTATATCGGGATTTTACAGTAATTACGATAAAAATATGAAATTTATGAATTGCGCATGTTTCCCATCTCGCCTCATGCTCTGGGACAAGACTAAACACATATTATTGAGGCGAGATGAGACACTTAAACTGTTTATTATTTTTTGTTAATAGAATATTAGTCTTCGTATTTTTTGTACATCTAAAAGATCATATTGAAAGCTTTCTGAGAATAGAAATGAGTCTTACGACAAAACATCATTGAAGTAACCATAGGTATATTACACTCTTTTCACGGCTGATATATGTTAAATTAACATTTATTTTAAATTTATCATTTATAACATATTTATTCAATTTGTTGAAAATGATTTATAAACTATTTTTATAAAATTCACACCACATACTCTTCTGACCACGAAGTCACTTTTTATTTTGTAAGTTATTATCACCATTGCAACTCTCCTTTACATTTTTACCTATTTTCGAAATTTGCTCTCGAAATGACTCAAACCTTGCGAACACAAACATTTCTGTAAGCGGCATAAACACAGAAAAAACTGGGGGTAACCAATGTTGCAGGTAATCATTATTTCTGGGTAAAGTCGGCTAGGATACAGGGTAATGTCGCGCTGGGTAATTGATAAGTGGGTAAGGTATACCCGACTTTACCCTGGAGGAGAGTAATGTGGGCGAATCGTCACTTGCTGACTTTATCTTTAAAGAAGCGGCTATAAATAATGAATTCTCACATATTTCCGCGTACAAGGCACTCCAAAAGGATGATACTTAACATTAATTAGCGAATTAATCGCCGAATTTTCCACTTACTACACTTTATTCGCCGAAATAAATTTGACAGCAGACACAGGGTTTATAAGTCCCCATGGTCCTCCGTTCGCTTTTCCAGTAGGTTATGACTCTCTGGTGTAACTTCACACGTCAAATCAACGAGATTCAAAAATTGAAAAAAATATTTTCCACAATCAACCAAATTCGACAAAATTCTCATGAATTCTGTAAACTCCCTTGAATGTTGTAGAATTTTCGAGAACTCAGTGGAATTCTCCTGAATTCTGAAAAATTCTCTTCAATTCAGCAGAATTCTCAACGTTCGGCAGAATTCTCTTTAGATCAACAGCATTCTCTTGAATAATGTAGAATTCATCCTGAATTTAGTAGAATAATCCTAAAATATGTAAAATTCTCTTAAACTTTGTTTAATTCTCTTAAATTCAGTAGAATGCTCCTAGGTTTGGCAGAATTCTCTTGAATTTAGTTAAATTTTCCTGTTTTATTTCTAATTTTGCAGAATATTCTTGAAAAGAGAATTCTGCGAAACTTAAAAGATGCTGCTCATTTCAAGAGAATTTCGCTAATTTAAGAAAATTCTACTGAATTCAACAGAATTTCACTGATTTCAAGACGATTTTGCTGATTTCAAGAGAATTCTGTCAAACCTAAGAGAATTCTACTAAATTTTAAAGGATTTTCCATAATTCAAGAGAATTCTTCAGAATTCAGGAGAATTCCACTGAGTTCTCGAAAATTCTACAAAATTCAAGGGAATTTACAGAATTCATGAGATTGTTGTCGAATTTGGTTGATTGTGGAAAATATTTTTTTCACTGTTTGTATCTCGTTGATTTGACGTGTGAAGTTACACCAGAGAGTCACAACCTACTGGGAAAGCGAACGGAGGACCATGGCGACTTATAAACCCTGTGTCTGCTGTCAAATTTATTTTGGCGAATAAAGTGTGGTAAGTCGAAAATTCGGCGATTAATTCGCTAATTAATGTTAAGTATCATCCTTTTGGAGTGCCATGTACGCGGAAAGATGTAAGAATTCATTATTTATAGTTGCTTCTTTAAACATAAAGTCAGTAAGTGACACTTCGCCGACGTTACTCTCCTCCAGGGTAAAGTCGGGTATACTTTACCCACTTATCAATTACCCAGCGCGACATTACTCTGTACCCTAGCCCACTTCACCCAGAAATAATGATAACCTGCAACATTGGTTACCCCCAGTTTTTTCTGTGAAGAGGTTATGACAATCAGGATACAATTATTGTGTAAAAATAGGTTAGTATGTAAATTAAAGTTCGTTAAATAAAATTCACAACAAACCTTCGCTTGAAAATGTCTTTTATTTTCAATCATTTCTTTTCGTTTTAAAGTACCATAGCATGAACAGGATTCAGGTATTGAAATTTTGATGATTTTTATTTTTACTTTCTTCTTACTTTATTTAATTTTTTGTCGTTGTCGAGAAATTAAATATCATTATTTCTGTTATTTCTGAAAAGAGCAGCAACAAAACACACATATGTTGAGGGAAAATGCAATGTCTCATTTGACTCCGTATGTTCATCTCGCCCGGTCTCCCCTATTATTACAGATTAACATTAAAAGCAGCAATGGACAGTATAAAAACTCATTTTACAGTACAAGTTCGTTTTTCAAACTTTTTGGGGTATGTTTAAAAAACTTCCTTTAGTGGACATTTTGAAATCATTACCTTCATATTACGTCATATCAATGCTAATATATATATATAATTACAAGTTTGTCATAAGGACAACCGCGGGATTTCGCCGGGAGCGGTTGCTAATCTGAAAAACTGCACCCGCTCCCGGCGAAATCGCGGTACAATTTCAGCCTAAATTTCATATATATATATATATATCCAAGCTGCTGACAATCAAGCAGCATATTGTTGACAAAATACGGCTGTTATCTGACGCAAGGAGGAGAATACAGAAGAGGGAGAGATGGATCAGGGAGAATCAACAGATTCTCGCTGGCCCATCGCTCCTCTTGAGCGATCTCCCTGTTTCTGTAAAAAAATCCACCCAAGCCCAAGCAGGTAGAGGCTTTTTGGAGAGAGGTATACAAGATCCCGAAAACACTAAAGTTGCAAGAAGATACTAACAATATCATCCTCTTCAAGGAGTTTTGCGACAACCTCATAAAATCTGAAGAGGAATGTCCATCAATCACTGCCGAAGAGGTGAAAAAAGCACTTAGAAGCACGAAGAACTTTTCCGCTGCTGGACCAGATTGTATCAAGAACTTCTGGTGGAAGAAGTTTACTTTTGCACACCAACATTTGGCCCGCATATTCACCTCATATTTAAAGTCGGAGACGCCCATTCCGCAGTGGCTGGTGTTAGGACGCACTATACTCCTGCCGAAAAAAGGCAACTTGTCCAAACCAGAGAATTACAGGCTGATAACTTGTTTGAACACACTGTATAAGATCTTTACAGCTGTCCTAAACAACAGGATTGTTCGACGAATTGAGCCTGTGTGGCGAGAGATGTACGCACAACGTGGCTCGAAAAAAGGTGTAGCAGGCTGTCGAGAGAACCTGCTAATTGACAGGTGTGTCTGTAAAGACGCTGCTGCCCCTCAGCGCGTCCTGTCAATGGCCTGGATTGACTACCGGAAAGCTTTCGATTCAACCTCTCATAGACTTATCATCTGTCTGTTGGAAAGCTTGAAGGTGCATCCACACATAGTAAGATGAATCGAGAGATTGATGCCTCTTTGGAAAACTAGATTTACTATATCATCTAGAAATTATCGTGTGGCAACGAACAACGCCACCTTCCAGAGGGGCGTCTTTCAGGTTGATACCATGAGCCCTTTGCTTTTTTTCATCACACTTCTGCCTCTATCTCTCGCACTACGAAATTCTTCTGGATACCTCTGTGGCGACACTAATAAGCGCGAGCGTAAGGTCACTCATGTATTTTATATGGATAACCTGAAGATCTATGCCTCTGGTAAAAGCAAACTTTAAACTGCTATAAATATCGTCAAGAAGTACACAGAAGAGATTGGGATGGACTTTGGTTTGGACAAGTGTGCCAAAATTAATCTGAAGAAAGGAAAGATTACTGGCGTTCCCAAGGACCCTGAGCTTGTGGATATAAGTGTTATTGGACATCTTAATACTGGAGAGACCTATACATACCTGGGCGTACCTCAAAGCCGCATTCAGGACGTAACATCAGTGAAGGAGTCTCTCCGAAGCAGATACAAGCATCTTCTTCGACAGATTTGGTCTTCCAATTTGTCGGCGTTGAACAAGGTTCCGCGACTAATATGCTTGCCGTCCCGGTTCCCGTTTCGCGATTATACATTTCACGCCGTCAACGCGGACGCGGACTTCTGAATCTCCAGTGTCTTCATAACCGAATCGTTCTAAGTACAGCTTACATCGTTGCGAATGGCAGATATCCTCTCCTAAAAATGGTCAGGAACCACGAGATGATTGGCAAAGGAGCGTTTCTTTATAAAGCCGCGGAGCAAGCGGCCGAGACCCGTGGCCTGAATTTTAACATCAGAAGTGAAGAAAGTGCATTATTTCATCTAGATGCTTCACTTCTAAAAGCCGAAGTGAAGAAAGCAGAGGTTTAAAAATTTCACCAACAGCTACTCGACAAGAAAATGCACGGAAACTTTGACAGAAATGTAGAAAAACAGTCCTTGTCGAAGGAGCAAACTTTTGCTTTCCTCAGATCATCAGGGCTCAATTCAGGTACAGAGGGACATTTTCGCATGCCAGGACAGCGTCATTTCCATCTTAGCATACCGTGACCGCATTTTATGTCAAGAAGTTCCCAGTGATAGGTGCAGAGCGTGGCATGCCCACGCTGAGTACCCAGAACAAATACCATCGGGGTGTCCGACCCACGCAGGAACGATGTATATCTATAGACATAATGCGATCCTAAGAGTGCTTGATTACCATCTTTGTTGCTCTTACCGTGTTGGCCTGACATCATTCTCCAAGACTTCGAGAAACGAACTATATTCGTGATCGAATTCTCGGCTCCGTCCGAATACAACGTCACTGCCAAAGAGAAAGAAAAGGAGAAGAGGTATCAAGATCTTAAAAGAGAGCTGCAACGACTGTACCCAAAATATTCGGTACAAGTAATTGTCCTTGTGATAGGTGCTCTTGGAGGTGCGAAACTATCACTGGTTCGTAACCTTGAAGCCATACCCGCGTGCCAAAAATATGCCAAGGCACTTGCGAGATGGATGCAGAAAGCTGTCATCCTTGGGTCGCTTCGTGTCCTCAAGACACACGAGGGTTTCGCCGGCCTGTCGTGGTGATTTCATGGTGCCCTGTGACCACCCATCTCATGGTTGTGAGACGTGGCCATAAGTGTGATTTACCGTGGTTCTACAGGTGGCTAGTGTCATTTTTTAGATGGCAATTGCTCTCATTGGGACCCTGCGGTGGTAGTTTAACCCTTTTTTTAAATTATATATATAT
>CAKNYM010049578.1:158379-186249 GCA_932195095.1 Andricus curvator
TTATAGAAGCCTCGGTGGCTCAGACGATAGCGCGTCAGGCTTCCGTGCAGGAGGACTGGGGTTCGATCCCTGAGCCGGTACCAATGGAAATTTTTCTATGTACTTCTACCGGGGCTTCGGTGGTTCGGAACCCACCTTAAACTGTAGGTCCCCTCAGAAAAAGCTGTTATCGTACCAAGGTGGGGCTCCATGTCGAGGGGACTAGCCTTGGAGGTCGAAGCCGATTCTGTGAAGACTCGAAAATGTGTCAGCGTTCTTCTTGCGTTTGGGGACTCCTATAGGAGGTACCACGCTCGATCGTCGCTGGCCGATTTCGAGTAATGAACACACACACATACACTTACATAACACACCAGGACAGTGCTTCGAATCTGTGCATCTACCTGATGACCTCAGAGGGATCGCTCCGTACACCCTAGCCTGCTAGGGAGGCTGCCGAATGGCAGAGTGGGTGAGGATCACTTTGCCTGATCAACAAAGGAGGACGTCATTTACTGTGCGATAGGTATGCCTGGCACCTGAGAGGTATAATCTCAGAACGTTGATAACAACGAAAACCCGCCGAGATCCAAAAAACACTCGGCGAAGGATTGCCGGATTCGTAGTACTGCCTTGAGAATAAACACGGGTATGGCACAATAGGCTTTATAGCTTGAGCGCCAGGGGTGGGACCTCCCGGGCCCCCCCGCCTACATTACAACTAACTAACTATATATATATATATATATATATAATTTGTCTGGAAGGGCTCTGGAAGTAAAACAGAACCTAATAGTGATTTAAAAAGTATTTGACAAGTTACTTAAATCAATATCATTGTTGACTTCTAAAAACTTGCCTTACCCCCCTATTACCTTACCTCCACGCAATTGAAGCAGAGAAAGCTGAACGAAGTTAAGTCCACTTTTTGACGAAATTGATTTTCAAATGAATGAATTATACTAAAACATTCAATTTTTTTTTAATGATTCGAGGTCATTCTATAGGATTTTTATAAGTATTTAACAATTGGAGATATTGTTAGCAAAATAAAAAAATGTTGTCCTATCAGTACAAAAGTGTTTTAGTTTTCTGGTGAGTAGTGTTATTTTTTCATGAAATAATTAACAATATGTATTTCAGATTATTTTCTTAATGATTTATGTACTATCTTTATTTATATTACCAGGCAAAGCTAAATGGTGCTAAGTCCATCATCATTTCCATTAGATTACTACATGCACATGTAGCGCCATATATTTTTTCACACAATGGTTATTGAAATGATCAATCGACAGGCTTTTTGCTTATCTTGTAAAATTATTTTGATTGGATTTAGAATCGTCTAGTTGTTCCCGCTTCAATAATAATTATTATTTTGCCTGGGATAGTTTTTGAACAAATGATTTTTATTCAAATTTAACGAACATAATGGTAGAAAATGTTTGAATAAACGAAATAGGCTATTGTTTGTTATGATTGGATACAAATGACGCAAAATAATTTTGTCTAAGAGCTGCCTCATCTAAAATACATTGAAATTAAGTTTGGTTATATTTTTTCTGCTTCTGCCAACCGTTCTTCAGTCTGACGTTATGTCAATATGTAATTTCTTCTGTAATAATGTCAAATGAAAAAAGTTTAAAAAAATGTAAGTTCGCGAAAAGGACTTTTAACACAAGTTTTTAATTTATGGAATGCATTTGCCATTCAAATATTCAAAGTTTGAAGTTTAAAAATTTTAAATACTCACTCTACACGCGTGTAGAATTGGAAGCCGCGGCTTCCAATTTAAAATTGTAAGTTGGTAATTTTTTGCCCTTACGATGGCTACCATTTTTAAATTGAACGATTTTTCATATGTTATTTCTTGATTGCTGGTAATTCAAAATTGTTTTGTTTGAAATGCTTCAGTTGGATAATTTATAATTTCGACTACAGGACAAAGTAGTTGATTTTTAAAGACTATAATTTCGACTAATTTCGTCGTGGGTGTGGTGGGCCCACATTGGTAGTAAATATCCACCTAGAAACACTACCCGAATCGGGTAGTGAGGCAATGAACTTTCGAGTTCGAACTGCTAATCAATGTATGTATGTATAATTTCGACTACAGGACAAAATAGTTGATTTTTAAAGACTTCTTACGTATAATTCTATTAATTTGAAATTTCTCATTTTTAAATTGTTGTTTGAACGCTTCAATGGTTTTTGTTTTACCAGTCTACCGAGTTTTTTTTTAACCTAAAATTTCATTTAACTTATCTTAAAAAATCATACAATTTTATTCATTAGATATATTTTTTATTTCTAGGGCGACAACAAACAGAAAATTGAAGGAGACAGTTGCGTTGGAGTTGAGTTTTGTCAACTCGAATCTGCAGCTGCTCAAAGAACAACTTGCAGAACTGAATAGTTCAGTAGAGTTGTACCAAAATGGGGACACGTGAGTTTCATATTTTTTTAATTTTACACGGAGAAAATGGATGTTTAAATGTAGATGCTGAAAGGGTAAGATTGTACTGCCTAACATGCAGATATTCATGTCGAGCATCTACTATTTTTTTGAGATGTAGGCGTAAAAATATTGTTATGTTAAACTGAAACACATTCATATGTTAAAATCGTCCGAGCGCATGCGCATCGCGCATTGGAATTTTACGACTATATTTCACGGCTATGTTTTCGATATTACAATGATGGAATATTACAATTTTTGAACATTTCCACGGGATCAAAATTAGCTATCCTTAATTAAAATCGGATAACGACTTTTGTCTGTATACACGACGGGACAATGTTCTTGAGTTTGAGGTTATATTGACTTGAACACTTTTGACAAAATGTTTGATTTAAAATAAAATTTGAGTTTAAGTTACCAAAAATAGATAGAATTTTACATGCTGATTGCAGATAATTCGTTCTCAGCTTACTTACCCCTTTTTTATTTTTTATTTTGAAGATTTTGAATTACATATATTAAATATAACCTCAACTTGATGGAATGTATCATCTGATCAATATTTCATACCTTTGATCTGTTTTTCATTTATGTGTGAACATTCAAGTTTAATTTTAAATGTACAAATAAGTTATCAATTAATTCCTTAAATGATCAAAAATAAGTAAACTCCTCAATTATTTCCAGGCTTTATTTGACATAATCAGCATGTAATTTTTTTGGATATTTCAGTTGAACTCATGAATTAGTATAATAAATACATCAAAAGAATTTAATCGAATAGGCAAAACGGCTTACACATAAAATTGTATAGTTAGACTTTTTCATATTATATATATAGTATATAGCCTTTAAATTCAGAAATTTAATCTTTACTTGAAATCTGTTTACATAAAACAACCCACACTTATAGTGTTTTCTCTATTACGAACAATTCTTACTATATCATAAATAATATATGTAAGTTATGCCAGAAATGTAACACCCAACCCAAATTTGTACTCGTAACACAAGATACTTATATTTCTGCATGATTGATCACTACAGTTTCAAGTCAATAAACCCAATCTCTTCAAAAGTAACTTTAAGTTAAGATTCTAGGCTTTAAATTTAAATAACACTAACAATTCCTCAAGACATTCATTTCCTTGACAAAGTCTGTCTTCGACGATTAAGTGGCTGAACACTATAGAATGGATAGGCATGTAATATGTATTATGCAACGGAAAGTACGCACAACATAATGCACTATTCTGGCTATTTTACAATCTACACACATATTTATTGGACTTTGGTTTTACACTAGTAAACGTCTCCATGCAATATGTTAGCTTAGATATATTCGCAAGATACCTCGCTTAGGCGCCCATAGATATTCAAGACCGATATTTATATATACTATACATATAGACTCTATTGTAAATTATTATGCTGCGAAGTGTGTATGTGGCATTTTGCGAAGGTACAATATACAATATAGTCGGCGGCGCTATAGAAATGACGATATAGTGTCTCGTCCCTATTGTGAGTGCCTTTTGCTTATTGATATTGTCTCGGATTCACAGTCTGCACATGCACGGCTGCATTGACATACACCTTACACTTCTTAGTTTCGATAGTCACATTTCATTTGTAGTATGAAAGGATGATATCGAAAGACTGTGATTTCCCAAGAAATTTTTGTTTCGACTTCAAAATAGATACTCTGAACATGATCATTTTTTGCGTAACTATAATTTAAAAATTTAACACACTTTATGTTACGATTAAATTAAACTTTGCAAAGATCAAAGCATGCAAATCAGTAAAATTTCAATACTTTTTAATGTCAGTTATTTTCAAAACTTTGAAACTTGGATCCAGAACTGCGGCTAATATTTAAATGCTAAATTCTAACTTTGCATATAAATCTAAAGAGGAATCGTTTTTCATTTGTCGTCTTTTTATAAGGGATTGTGAGCAACAAGTACTGCTCGCTTGAATCATTTATTATAAACGACCCTCAAGTTTTAAATAATTAAAATAGTAGATGGATTGAATAACCAATTTTGAATCTATTTTTCATCAAATTACCCTGAGGTGTTTAAAAAAATTCTTTAACCTCTGCTCCATTATTTATTATGCACTCGGCTTTTTTGTTACACCCTTGGTTGCTAGTACCTTAACTTTTTTTCAGCATTGTAGGCCTCAATTTTTAAACATGAATTTATATTCCAAAATATTCAGGAGCCTCAAAGCACTCTTATTTACACCATGCCTCAGAGAATAAACGTTCTCGAAGGTACAATTACACCAAGACTGTAATCAAGATTCCAAAGTGAAAGGGCTGCAAAATAATTATGCCACCAGGAATATCATAAATATTAAAACGGTACCTTTACTACTATTTTAATGATTAGACCCAGAAAGTACTGCTAACTCTATGTGTTCTAGGAGAGAAAAATAATGTTTATTTCGAAAAGGTTAAAATAGCCCTTCGTTAAATAATGTGTCTTCTTCTAGAAGTTTTGAATCCTATATCGCCAACGGCGATACCACGCTGGAAACACCAGTTCTCGTAAGATCACTGAAGTTAAGCATTGTTGGGCGCGGTTAGTACTTGGATGGGTAACCGTTCAGGAATACCTGCGTGCTGTTGGCCCGTCGTGGGTGTGGTGGGCCCACATTGGTAGTAAATATCCACCTAGAAACACTACCCGAATCGGGTAGTGAGGCAATGAACTTTCGAGTTCGAACTGCTAATCAATGTATGTATGTATGTATGTATAGAACTTTTTTTTAAACAGAAATTGCATCAAGCAAGAAAGATAACTTTCTCCCATAATTACCCCGTAGTCAGAATTAAATTTTGAAAATTTATATCTGCACGTATAAATTTTCAAAATTCCGTAATTACGGAATCGACTAAAAATGTGTTGCCAGTGATTTTTTGCTGTCATATTTTTCGACTTAATAATACATGTTAATTATTTAAACAATTTCTATAAACAAATGCACATTTCAATATTTTTTCTATTAACAGTCTAATTTTTTTTGACGAGCAAAGATGCATTACTACGTGAACGCTTTGAGTTGTTACATACGTGCGAATAAACACAGAATGAATACACAGAATACACAATATGAATACATGAATTATACAATGTCTTAGGTAAACATTTAATACTTTTGTTTAAACAAAAAATTTCATATTTTATTTGATCTACCAGTCGTAGAACACCATAAAGAATATTTTCTGTAAATTTCATAGAAAAATTCCAGGAATTGACGGAATTACCGCGAGTGGAAGTAAAAAAAAGATCAAAACATTTGTTTTCTAAAAAACAGGTTTTTCGAGGGTCCTTCGAAAACGATAAAAGCTGCAACGCTTTTGCCCTAAGAAAAATAAAGACGCGTAATTAAATTTCCTATAAGAATATATACTTTTTAAATTAAAATTCAAAATTCGTTTTAAAAGTTTAAAGGGGCAAATACCGCTCAGCGAGAAAAATTTATAAGCGGATATAGAACCCGCCCCTTAATTGAGAAATTAATTTGAAAATAAACTCTATCTTCGGTCTCCTGTTCTTATCAGCTAGTTTTCTGAAGCCGAAGGGCTTGCGTTCAAAGTGGCCCTTCCTGTGTTCTTATCCAGTGTTACAAGCTCAAAGTACTGCCCTTCTTACACGCTCAACACGGTTTGCCGGTCCATCCGCTATGCCTCGGTTCCTGGGTCAGTGTCCGCCCACTATGCGAATACTATGCCTACTATGCCGCTCTTTAAGTAGTAACAAAATCGCTTTAAATGCTATTCGCGTTATGGAAGAGAACTGAACTGAAAGGATCTTGCATCGTGGGGCTTTCCTCGCGTTAACTTTAATCTTAATGCACGCTCTGTGGTTGCCCCGAGCGCAAAGCGCATGTTGGAAATCACCACCTACGAATCAAAAAGAAGGAAATAATGAGACAGAGTAAAATTTTCTTGAAATTGCAACTTAAAACCTAACCATCTCTATGCAAGTTTATGCAGACTACAAACGGATCCAGTGATTCGAGACGAAAGATAACGGTAGTGACGCTATTCATAGGAAATTAAAAACGAGATTGAATCTTTGAATGCCATAGAAGGTACTATTCCAGTTAATAATTATTAACTGGCTATTAGTGAGAAAGTAAATTCCTTTTTGTACTAAGAAAGAGAAATTTAGATTTAGCAAAATGAAGTAAATTATAATCAGCTTTTCTAGAAAGATGCTAAAATTTGAAACTTAAAAATGTTTAAAAATACCCGAATTTGTAGCTATATATTTTTGGGGTGAATGAGCCAGAACAGATTTACAGTCGATAATCTTAATTTACTGGAAAACTGGCAAACAGTCTTGATTATTTTCCTTTAGTATAACAATTCGGCAAGAATACTACATTTTCTGTTAAAGTTTAATTAAAATATTACAATTAATTAATGTTTGAGAATAAAAAATTAATGTTTAATCTAAAGAATAAAATTTTGCCTGTTCTTTATTCATACTTTGTATCTGAATGAAACATTTCTGTGGCACGTTTATACATTAGCATTAAAATTAGAAGTTTAATGAACAATATATATTGACACAAAGCGTTCTTTCTTTCTTACTCATAAATATTTGAGTATTTTTGATTTGGCATTACATTTTCCAACAGGGTATCAACCGGAAAAGATATCATTTTTAGAACTATAAATTGTAATTATCGAGAATCGAGTATTCTCTAATGTCCAGGAGCAATTCCAGAAACTATTATCAATCGAATATGTGAGCGAAAATCAAGAAGTTGACAATTTTGCCTCCCTGGAATATTTTGCGCTTATTTTTAGAGAAATAATTTTTTTTAACCATAGGGTTTTATTAAGTGTATTTTTTCAATAATATCCAATGCAAAAGTTGAAGTATAGGAAGAAAATGGAGTTCAGGTTCGTATTGCGTACGAAAAACTGTATTTTGGAAAAGAGTGTTTCCATTTTATGAATACACTGGTCATATTTGGTTAATCAGTGTACTTAATAACAATAAAGTACGTTGCTATATCAGCCCACAATGAAGCTACGAGTAGGTCAGTTTGACGTCTGGAAAATTGTGAAGTTGTTTTCATTGAATAAAATCCTTATATTCTATTATTATACCATTAAGCCATTTCCCTTTCGGGGTAGGCGTGACTTGCTCGGTTGGAAAATAGTAGTGTGTATATGGGTATATAGGTATAAGGTAGGTAGGTATATAGGTATGAGGTAGATAGGTATATAAGTGTTAGGTATAGATATTTTAGATTGATCTGGAATTCTCGTGTTATTTATTTAAATGACACGTTTATTCCGCAACACTGCTCCGACCCAGGTTGCTGATCAATCTCTCTAGCGATCACCCCAAGTGAAGAGCCTCACAAAATTGTTATGTATGGTTCTCCACTTGGGCCCATTAGTATCCAAGGTCTTTGTTTCAGGCGTCATTCATTCTACTGTCACTCTATTTACAAACTATTTGTAGCCACACTTTTCTGTCCTGGCATACTACTCTAGCTTCCTTCACGTCCATGCATTTTTTCATGCAAGCTCTTTTGTTTCTATGGCTTCTTATGTCTCTACGGATTAATGTCTCATTTACAGATTCTAACCATTCTTTCGGCGGTCTACCTCTGGGCATTCTGCCATTTACTTTACCTTTATACACTTGTTTGGTCAGTCGTTCATCTTTCATTCTTTCAAGATGTCCGAACCATCTTAACTGATTTCTTTCCCATATGTCAACTAGTGTTTCTCCTGTACCACATTCTTTGAGGATTGTCTCGTTTCAGACTTTGTCCATCAGTGTTTTCCCGCATTTTATGCGCAGAGGTTTCATGCCGATCGCGTTAATTTTACTCCTGTCCTTTTCTTGACAGGTCCATGTCTCGCTACCGTATAGTACAGTCGGTACTAACATATAATTATGTATGGCCATTTTAGCTTTTTTTATATGTTTTTATTTGTTAGGATGGACCCTGCTCTACCGATAACCTGCTTACCCTTATTTATGCGCCTATCTAACTCCCCATCTATTTTTCCGTCGCTAGTGAATAGACTACCTATAGATATACGTACTTGTCAACTTGTTCTAATCTCTCATCATTTAGGACAATGTTGCATATTGTTTTCTCACTTTTTCCTTCAAAAGATAACATATATTCTACGACAAACGAAAAATATTTGGCCAGAAATCTATTTTTGTTAATCCAACGTTCACAGAAAAAACAGAAGTGAATTTTTGTTGCGGGTAATAATCAAGTAGATAAAGTTGAATTTGTTCGCATCGAAACCAAACAAGATTCAATAGAGTTGACATGGTAACCATTTCCAATGTGGTGGCTGAATCTTAACACGTGAAGTTAATTTTTGGTGCAGGTAAAAATTACTCTGAAACCGCTGTTAAGATTACATTTTGTTTTTCTGTGTTATGTCTGGCAATTGATCAAATAATTTTTCTACTGAGAAAAAAAATTTTGAAGGCGATCGTTCAAAAACAGAAACTATATTAATTCGAATGAATATTTAATGAAATAATTATTTATTTCGGCTCAACAGTGATGCTATGAGATGGATAGTATATTCATTTGGATCAATATGATCTGCTTTTAAATGAACGTGAATGTGCGTACTTTTGATTCATGAGAATTTTTTCTGAGTAAATTATAATTATCCTCCGGAAACAATGCGCAATAACAAAATCCTCATACACTGTAAATTGTCAATAAACTTGAATAAAGGAGAAAAATCATTCTTTTACTTGATTAAATTATATTTTTCTTATTAGTAACGATTTTTGTATTGCTACAAGGGTTCTAAATGTTAGTACTTACACCTTTAATATCCTCCAAAGCTACGTAACAATACAAAAATTCTTATACACTGCAAATTGTCATTACATTTAAATAAATTATTCAAAATCATAATTTTTTACTATTTAGGACTGCTTTTTGTACATATTTTATTTTAACATCATTAACAAATATATCTAGATCATTGTACTTTTAATGTGCAATCAGTTGATGTTGCTCTTATAAATGATTTCTACTACTGCTTACATATGTGGGGCATTATTTCTTAAGTTCTCTTACTAAAAAATTAAAATTTCTTCGATTGGACTGAAACATTGGCAAAGTATAGTCCTAGTTAAAAATAGTTTATAGGAAAAATATTTGCCGCTTGGACAAATATTTACCAAGGGAAAGGAGGTGAAATGTTTTACTATTGTGTGGATACACTATACCTGATTTGGATATTTTTAACTCTTTCAATAAAAAAAAAATGTTGTCTACTACAGTTTTGATAGGGATTTTTACTCCGTTTTCATGGATCGTTTTGAAAGAATAAATATTATTATTTTTATCGAAAGAGTTCAAAATAGCCAAAACAGGTGGAAAATATTTTTCTAATTATCTACCATCCAATAAGACTACAATTGGCCAAATTCTGTCCAATCGGAGAAATTTGATGAGAACACTTGACATGATCTACTGATTGCATATTTAAATTGCAATGATTTATAAATATTTTTTTATTATAAAAAACTAAAATATGTACAAAAAGCAGTCTTAAATAGTCAAAAATCATGATTTTATGTCATTATTTTAAATTTAATGACAATTTACTTTGTACAAGAATTTTTATATTGCCATGTAGCTTACGGAGCATAATTTATAGGTGAAAGTATTAACTATTAGATACCTTCCCATCAATCAAAAAATAAGTAGTAGATTTTAAGAGAGCCTTCCCTTTAGTAAATCACGATTTACTGTGGAGTAAATGATTGAGTTTGGGTGTCAGCACAAAATTTATTAAAATAGTGAAGAGTCTGTACCACGCGACTAGGGTGCCCATTCGCACGCCACAGGACCGTACATATCCCCGGTTGACGTGAATTGCGTTCTTGAAGGTGAGTTCCTTAATCCGGTCTTTTTTATTTTGAGAATTATTGATCTGGAATACTTCCTGGTGAGTCTAGGCCTAAGGGAAATCTCAATTGATCATTTAATTAATTGAGGTTCTTCTACTAGCTTATGCTGATGACGTAGTGTAGCTTTCTGACTCTTGTCTTGATCTCTAGAGGAAAATTAATGCTATTGCTGAATTTGTAAAATCAATCATCTGGAGGCCAATACATCTAAGACGAGGACCATGGTATTCTATAAGGGGAGGAAGCATTTGATTCCATATTTCACTTAGGATGGAAGCCACCTTGAGATTGTTAGGGAACACAATTACGTAGGCAAGGTATTCGGCACGTCGGGTACAGGCTCTGGCTTGTGCCATAAGGGTGGCTGCTGCAGATAGCTGTAACATCGATTTTGCAGGTCGTTCGAGCCTTCAAGTTGGAATCTTGGTGCACCAAACAAATCTTGTACCAGAGCCTTGTCTCAAATGTTCTCTTCTATGCCATAGGGATCTGGGGGTAAAGCTTTGTGAAGAGGTGAAGATAATAATTCACATTACCTTCTTCAAGAGACTTTTGGGACTCTCTACAGTCTACACTCAACTCCACATAACATCCTAACGACGGCCCTAAACTGGTTAGAAAAGATGCTGGGCATGAGTGAAGAAAGGCTCCCTGGAGCCTAGGCCCTCGAATATGCCTGAAGCGCCTTCAGGCTATAGCAGACTCTGATGTGGCAACGCATACGTTTAATTGGTTCCTGCAGGTTAAAAATCTGCTCTCGTTGTGTGGGGGCGGAGTCCAACAACGAGATCATTTTAGCTAAATTCGAGGCCCATCTCAGAGACTTAGACCTGAACGCAGGCTTGCGTAGACTTCTTTGCTTCAAGTGCTACCTTATCTCTGGATAGATCCAATGTGGCAACAGTACCTGAGATGTGGAATTCCCTTTAAATTTGTCAGACTTCTTGCTCAGGCTCCTATCATAGGATCGGTTAGGCCGTTAGGGGTAGATTCTCCGTAGGGGATCTCAGTTTTGGATTTTTTAAGGGGCAGCTCTGGTCAATCTGCAACCCGATGTATACTAGAGACCTAAGATCGGATTGCTTTGGCTCATCGGTAGATCTTACAACCTCTGGTGCGTTCTGGATCGCATTGCTGAATTCGCCGAATAAAGCGTAACTGTGCCTTGTCGCTAGGCACCTGTCCGGAATACTGAAAGTCAGAGCCTTTATCATGTCTCCGTAGGTTTAACTTAGTTTAATTTAATTTAACCTCTTTGCACAAGTCTAGGACCAAAGCAAATATCGCAGCTGTACTTATGGATCATATCATGTACGATATGCTGCTAAGATCAAAATAATAAATAATTTAATCAAATAAAAAAATGGATTTTCTCCATTTTTTCAACTTTAATGGAAATTTACGGCAAATAGGAATTTTTTTAATACAACATAGTATTGGTCATGGGCCTGACCGGGCCTAAGCCTGGCCTGTTAATTAAGCCCGGGTCAAGCTCGAATGAAACGCTAAATCCGGCCAGGGCCTGTCTTGATTGCTATGGTAAATGGCCGAGCTCGGCTCAGGCTTGACCCTAGTTTATTATCGAATCCACGCCATCTTATTCTTAGACAGGTTTTCTTTTCTTTCATACAAAATTCTTAAAATCTGAAATCATTTTTTTATTATTTGTGAAGAACGAGGTGCATGAAACATGATTTGATATTTGCAAAGGGTGCACTTTGTTAATATATTACTTGAGCGAGAGAGGCTTACGACTCGACCTAACTGCACTCTGTTGTAACAACTGAAACATTGGAGAAAAAATCAAAAACCGATATAAATTTTTATCACACATCTCGTTACTATTGTTTCCGTATCAATATGACAGGGTGCACAGTCTTCCCCTTTTTTTCTTAGTTTCCCCTTTTTTCTTGAAATTCTCTTTTTTTCTCCATTCTCAAAAAACTTCCCCTTTTCTCTTTAAATATATACGATATTTGATAATACAATATTTGAAATTCGCGGAAAATTCTCTGAAATTAGTAGGTGTGCCCATTATTGAATAATAATAATTAAAGCAACAAAAGGGAAAAAAAAATTTAATCAGTAAAATTTAACGATTTTAAATTCAAAATATTTGCTATTGATTCAAAAATTATGACGAGTTTGTTATATTTACAGCTTTAATAGTGAGCAATAATCAAAATTACGAAATTTTAAAATAATTTTTTTGCGCAGTTACAATTTTTCTGAAAATGTGCAAAAACATATTTTTTTGGATTGAGCCATATGCACATTTTATCATTTTGCTTTTTCGGAAAAAAACTTCTGTCGTGATTTAGGACTTTTGGGATTTCATATTTTTTTGCGCTTTTGGAACGTTATATACACCACGAAAAAAATGTTTCCCCATGAATAAAAAATAATGACATTTTTCTTTGGTTCAAGCTGAAGAAATTTCCGGTTTGAATGAAGCCAAAAAATATGTTTTTGTACATCTTCAAAAAATTTTAAATAGGCAAAATTTTTTATTGTAAATTTAAAAAAGAGAACGGAAGATATTAACCGATTTTAAAATTTTTTCTTTACTTGTTTTGGATGTCGGACCACAAATTGTTATCCCTCAGCTCAAACGATTCGATTAATTTTATAATTTTTACTTCCCTCTACTGAAGAGTGTAGTTTTAAATTTACATTGAAAGTATTAATTATGGTAAGGATAAATGACAAATCTTGGAAAGAAATATTTATGAGAACGATGTTAAACATATTAAAATTCTGTATTTAACTAATATTATTTTTTTCTCGGACTTTTTATATCACTGTGAATGGATTTCCAATGACCTAAGTATAACCAATTTTTAAAATAAATTCTTTAATGGCAGAAATCATTGAAAAATCTTTGAAAATTATTAAAAATATAAAATTTCTTATAAAAGGATTTTTTGTTCTTTTCGGCATAAAAAAATAAAAGTTTAAGTTTCCCCTATTTTTCCCTTTTTCGTGAGAAAATCACGCTATTTCCCCTTTTTTGAGCACCGTTTGCGCTGTGATCCCTGATATGACGAAATTTTGAGCAAGTTTTCAATCGAGAACGTTAATTTAAAACACACTGATTGCCGAATCTGATAAGTACCGAAGCATCTTGATGTTGAGCATCTAAATGAAAAACTTAAACCACTGTCCACCATGTTCTTTTCATACACTTCACACTCTCCACACTTGATGTTCGAGATTTCAACAAGCAGTTTAAACTGATTAAGAAAATATGCTTAAATTAAAAAAAAACCACAAACATGACACTGAACGACACTCGCTCCCTATTATTCGTTATTTGTAGATTTATCGTGGATGGCTAAACATAAGATATATGTTTTTTGATCTGCAACATTTTGTAGGAAATCTGGGTCCCAAACTTCAATTTTCGGACACCCTCTGAATTAAAAAAAAAATTCTTTCGCTTCGCCCTAGTGCATGCTCATGTTACAGAATCATTTACCGAAGCAATATGTTATTTTTCAAAGAATTTTAGACAAATATTATGTCGATTTAATTAAGAATTGTTGTCGACAAAGTTATGGATAACTTCACGGAGAAAAATGGATGTTTATCCTTAAATCTGGATGTTTCAGGTTAAAATATTTAATGTTTATCTATTGGACAACCATCTAGATGTTAAAGTTAGTTTCTGTGGTTATTAAAGATATGTAGTGCAGAACATTCTTACCTCGAAGAATTTTTTAGAGAAGAAACAGTATACTTATGCGTATGTAAACCAATATAGACCTATTGAAAGTTTTCTTTTTGATTAGGATGTTTTTTGATGGTGCTTTTTCTGAAAATGCGGATATGTTTTGAGAAAAATAGAATTAGATATACATACATACATTGATTAGCAGTTCGAACTCGAAAGTTCATTGCCTCACTACCCGATTCGGGTAGTGTTTCTAGGTGGATATTTACTACCAGTGTGGGCCCACCACACCCACGACGGGCCAACAGCACGCAGTAATTCCTGAACGGTCACCCATCCAAGCAATAACCGCGCTCAACAATGCTTAACTTCAGTGATCTCACGAGAACTGGTGTTTTCAGCGTGGTATCGCCGTTGGCAGAATTAGATATAACCGACTTTATTCATATTTGAGTGGAAAGTTAGAAAAAGTAAAAGATAAAGAAAACTCAAGTATCAAAGGACTTTTTTAGAACTTTTGAGGGGATTTGCCACTTTCACTTTTTTTGTATCGCATCTCATTCTTGCAAAAAAAGCGCATTTTCATTTTTCATAAAAAGAAATCAAATGTTCTCTTTTCCAATATGCGGGATCAAGATAAACTCTTATGGGCTATATTCACCATATTACTACCAACTTTTAACAAATCAAGGAGAAAAACGCTAGCCTGTTGTGGAGAAATTATTTTTAACATTTTCAAAAAAAAAACTTCCTGGATTTTGTCAATTTTTTTAATTTTCTGGAGAATTTTGAAAAAAACTACATCAGAATCAAAGAGAATAATTTCAACAGGTGTATATTGGTGTAAATAGGTGTATATTCATAAAATAAATGTATTATTTATCAATCGTAGCATTTTCGTACATTATTTTGGCTAACTTTAAATGATTCTAAAGTTAAAAGAAAATTTAAATCTCACCGGAGATAACGTTGGATCATCAAAAATAGCTTTCTGGCAAAGGATTTTCTGAGTTTTTTCGAAGTAACTAGTTATAGATACAAGAGTCATGAGGGGATCCAAATGCAATACTGATCATTATCTTTTAGTCTCCAGAATGAACTTAGGGCGGGGATGGAGAAGAAAGAGAACCAAACAAACGAAACAAACGCGAATCAGGGTTGAAGATTTACAGAAACCGGAAGTGCGAATAGATTTTCAGAATAAGATAAACGAACGCATAGATAAGGCAATTTGGGAGCCGCTTGAAAGGAATAAAGATATAGAGGGCGCGTGGACTTTATTACGGGATACCATTGTTAAAAGTGCGATTGAAGTGTGTTTACGGCAGTGGTAGGGAGAAAGTCTGGCGATGCGTGGTGGAATGATGAAATTGTGACAGCCCAAAAAGAAAAAGAAAAATCGCACAAAAAAACGCTGCACATGACAGGTCTTAGCGATGATGAGAGAAATAGGCTCAAGAATGATTACAGACACAAAAACAGGAAAGTTAAACGACTAGTCAAAGAGAGTAAAGAGAAAATCAGAACAGAAGAAGAGAACAAAATACAAAACTGCTTTGGAGGAATAATGAAACTACTGTATAAACAGTTGAAGGAAAGTAAAAGTATAGAGAGGTGAAATGCTATATGATATAGACGGGATAGTAGACGCTTTAAAAGACTCTTTTAAAGAACTATTAGAAGGTGAAGATATAGGACAACAAAACTGCGACATAGAACTTAATGCATTAGAAAACCCAATTGAAAAAGTCTGTGTCACTGAGGTCAGAGACATAATAAAGAACTTGAAAAACGGTAAGGCTGCTGGTGCAGACAGTATTAGCGCTGAAATGCTTAAATACGGTGGCGAGTACATGCCTCTCAGGTTGTGCGAATTGATAAATTTGTGTATCGAGACAGGAAAAGTCCCAGACGACTGGAGAAAAGCGATTATCGTACCAATATACAAAAGAAAGGGAGACAAAAGCCACTGCAGCAATTACAGAGGTATCAGCAGGTATCACAGAAAAAAGCTTGAGAGTAGGAAAGAAAGTTTTCTGTGCATTTATTGACCTAGAAAAAGCATTTGACACGGCAAATAGAAGTAAACTTTGGGAAGTTCTTAAAGAGTACGGAGTAAATGGAGGGTTCCTGCAAGCAATAAAAACAATATATACAGGTAGTAAAACGAGCGTAAGGGTAAACGGGAAACTGAGTGACTGGTTCGATATTACGCAAGGCGTGAAACAAGGATGCGTTATGTCCTCGTGGCTATTTATCATATTCATGGATAAGTGTCTAAGAACTGCACTCTTCGACGAAGAAGGTGTAGATCTGCAAACAGTTAAGGCACGTGGGTTAGCTTTCGCAGATGACAAGATTGTTATGGCAGAATCAGTCGAGGACTTGCAAAGAATGTTGAATAAACTTCATACAAGCATGAAGGACATGGGACTCAAAATTAACGTAAATAAAACAAAAATCATGGTGTTTGAGGGAAAGAGTGAGAAAACAATGTGAAACATTGTCCTAAATGATGAGAGATTAGAACAAGTTGACAAGTACGTATACCTAGGTAGTCTATTCACTAGCGACGGAAAAATAGATGGGGAGTTAGATAGGCGCATAAATAAGGGTAAGCAGGTTATCGGTAGAGCAGGGTCCATCCTAGCAAATAAAAACATATCAAAAAAAGCTAAAATGGCCATACATAATTCTATATTCGTACCGACTGTACTATACGGTAGCGAAACATGGACATGTCAAGAAAAGGACAGGAGTAAAATTAACGCGATCGGCATGAGACCTCTGCGCATAATATGCGGGAAAACACTGATGGATAAAGTCCAAAACGAGACAATCCTCAAAGAATGTGGTGCAAAAGAGACAATAGTTGACACATGGGAAAGAAATCAGTTAAGATGGTTCGGTCATCTTGAAAGAATGAAAGATGAGCGACTGACCAAACAAGTGTACAAAGGTAAAGTAAATGGCAGAATGCCTAGAGGTAGACCGCCGAAAGAATGGTTAGAATCGGTAAATGAGACATTAATCCGAAGAGACGTAAGAAGCCATAGAAACACAAGAGCTTGCATGAAAAAATGCATGGACGTGAAGGAAGCTACAGTAGTATGCCAGGACAGAAAAGTGTGGCGACAAATAGTTTGTAAACAGAGTGACGATAGAATTAATGAAGCCTGAAACAAAGACCTTGGATTCTAATGGGCCCAAGTGGGGAACCATACATAACAATTTTGTGAGGCTCTTCACTTGGGGTGATCACTAGAGAGATTGATCAGCAACCTGGGTCGGAGCACTGTTGCGGAATAAACGTGTCATTTGAATAAATGACACGAGAATTCCAGATCAATCTAAAACATATATATCTAACACCTATATACCTATCTACTTTACACCTATATCCCTATCTAACTTGTACCTATATACTCTATAGCAATACACCCATATACCCAATACTATTTTCCAACCGAACAAGTCACGCCTACCCCGAAAGGGAAATGGCTTAATGGTATAATAATAATAATAATAAAATATGTTGTCCTACTGTATATATACTATATAAGTATACCCATTGGCGGATCTACCGAACAGGCAACGCAGGCAGCTGCCAAGGGCAGCAACTTTTTAGGGGCGGCAAAATTTCGAGCGTTGATTCCAGATGATTCATAATCATATTAATCATAATTTGTTATCAATAATATTATTTGATAACAAAGAAACGGCATATTAATCCTATCCTCTTGTCAATATTGTCCGCTCCTGATGAACACTTATTTAATCATTCGAATAAACTATGGTGGGTGAGGGCGCGGAAATTTCGTAACTGCCTAGGGCGGCAAGTTGTCTTAATCCGCCAATGAGTATACCAATCTCACTTAACAATGTTGTTAAAATTCTCTTTATTGTGCATTAAAGAGAATTTGAATGTGTCGATACTTTGGGAATTATCAATTCGAACTGGATGCGTTTAAGTATACTCTAAATATGTTTAAGAATATATATGTAATATTTGTTATAAATCTAAATTGTAATATTATATTACATTTACTTTCAAAATGAAGGAAACCCACGAATGTGAGAAGTAGAATGCCAGCAATAATCTTCATTTTTTCTAAATATTCACAATGAGAGAGAACTCTGTAAACTGATTTTTCAAGATTTTCCTGTGAGCAGTGAGTCGATTAATGACTGCTACATATACCAACTTTTATAACTGTTATCCGATAACAAGGCTTTACATATTTATTCTTCAAAATAATAAGAGTGGAAGGAGGAAGATTATTGATTTTAATTGTTAGCTAGACGAGTGTTTATACTTGTTTCGAATAAAAAGTATGTATGCATTTATAATGAATTCTATAAGAAATGCTACACTGAAAAAAATATATTCTTAAATTTAGAATGTCCCACTAACTTTAAGAATCTATATTCTAACTTTAAGAATCTGTATTCTATCATTAAGAATACTGTATTCTAACTTTAAGAATATTGTATTCTAACTTTAAGGATATTGTATTTTAACTTGTGGGGATTATTAAAATCAAAAACACTTAATTATATAATATTTGAACGCAATATATTTACATTTAATAATTAAATTGTTAATGAAAATAGAATAATTTTATATATAATATATACTCATCTACTTCTATCTACATTTAATATCTAATACATCAGATATTAATATTATTATATATACAATTATATTACAATCTCACTATCTTCATCTTCACTATCACTATCTTCATCTTCTACTGCAGCGGGCAACTCATTTGGAACATCTAAGTCTCTTTCGACATAATTTTCAAGAATAATTTGTTAATTGATTCCTTCCTCCTGAACTTGAATGGGGTTTACATGCATCTGCTTTAAATGCTTGCGAAAAGATTTAACAGAACCATATTCCCTATTACAACCATATTGTGCCCATTTATAAACGCTAAGAATATTGAACGCATGTATGAGCTTTAAATGGCACTCACTGCAAACGTACATTGTAACTCCTCTTAATTGTGAGTCTTGAGCCACTCTCTCACTTCATCCATATTTTCTGGAAGCACTATTAAGCAAAACGAAGCACAAAAAACAAAACACAAGAACTGAACTTCTATTACTATCACACGGAGAAAAATGGATGGTCAAAGTTAGAGGATCAAATTTTAGAGAGCCAGTCTATTCTTCTAGATGGTCTAAAGAGCCTTTCAGAATTTTTTCGCCATAGTCAGAGAGACTCTTATTTTATGGCCAGTCTGAGTGTTGTAAGAAGGTAAGATTCACTTTCAGGGATAATCGAAGTATCCTTTCGGCATGGTCAATACGATCATCTTGTTTTCACTCATTTCGACCATCCACGGAAGAGCAAATGACCCATCGCGGAGGGCCAACCTGATTAGTTACCGTTGGCGTGTTTATTTAAAATGAATAAATGTGTAAGTCAAATGTTCACAACAAATAATAAATTTAATGTGCATACGAATATTAGGAATTATTTTTAATTCATATTTAAGGTGAAAAATATACTCCTTTCTTTAAAAATTAAAATCTATCATTTATTTTTAAGGAAAAAATCTAATGAATAATTTAAATTTTACTTCACAAGTTCTTCTTGTAAGCAAAGTATTATTTTTAATAACTTTACTCTTATTACTTGCTGTTTAAAATTGCTTTTCACATTTAATCATTTCAAATAAGCGCGCCAACCTTAACCAATCCAGTTGTCGACGCGATAAGTGCAGTGTGAATGGATACAAGAGTTGGGAGCACCATGGTTCAGAGCAATTTCGGAGTGAGTGAATGTCATTGAGCCGTTCAGCGTCACATTTGCTGTTTATTGAACTTAAACATATTTTTAAGAAGTTTAAACTGCTTTTTGATATTTCGAATATGCGTGGAGAGTGAAGTGCATAAGAGAGAATATGATTGAAAGTAAATTAAGTTTATTCTTTTGAATTTTCAAAGTCAAATTTGATGCTTCCAAGGAATTTAGGATAAAGGCGTAACTGGACGTTTAGCTTTCAATTTTTTGTTAGCGTGTGGTTTCAAACTGAAAAAGTGCGAAAAATTTCAGCATGCAGAAAGTAACTATATTGGTTTCTGAATTCACTTCAATGTTTGAAATCTTACAATTCAGTGTGACACCGTGCCGTATCCTTAGCCTTTCGTGCTCCAAAAAATATATTGTGAATGTGCACTGTTTTTGCATATCAAATTATGTCTCATACCCCTCACTCTCCACAAAGAATAAAAAATGCTTTCAGAATTCATGTATTTCATATAAATTTTCAGGTTTTATAGGTTCCACTTATTTTTATGATTTCCAGTCTCTTATAAGAGAGATACTGGAATAAGTAGGAAAAGGACAACAAATATAGATAATGTAGGATAATCAAATCGACCCCTTAAAATGGCCCGGTCGACTGTACGAGGAGATCAATTCGACTATATGATATGACCAAATCGACCTTCTATGATGAGCGATTCGACCCTTTATAATGATCAGTTCCGCCATCTCTCATGATCGGTTCGACTTTCTATGCCGCTTGAGTCGACCGTTCTAGCTGGCCAAGTCGACCTCTTGTTTTAAGCTTCTAGAGATAATCGCTTTAGCCATCTTCAAGGGCTGTCCTATAGTTGACCCTGCAATATAGTCTGTCTGCACATCTGCATGGCTAAAATGACCTTCCATTTTTCTCCGTGCACTAGCGTCGGATAACCACAGATGATGGATTTTAAGTGTAGCGTCGCGTCGGATAATCGGGTACTGACTGTGGCCAAATTTTCCACTACTTTTTGTAATTTCGAGGCATCTGCAAGTTCAGGACTCAGGTATGACTCATATATACCTGAAGGTCCTTTGCGGAGGGAAGGTTTTATAATTTCAAGAATATATTCTTAACTGGCCTAGAGGACATTCTTACATTAAGAATACCAACTGCTATCAAGATGTAAGTGGGAGATATTCTTAAAATCTAAGAATATTTCTTAAGTGGGAAGATTAAGAATATTTCCCTCTTAAATTAAGAATACTTTTTTTTTAGTGTATAAGGTTTTGAGCCTTACACGAAAAAAAGTCGGTTCAAGTTATTGGCAGAAATTGCCTTCAAAAAATAGCTATTCGCATGAACTGATGAAATGTGTTAAGTAATAGAAACTGCTTATGATAATATTTTTTTACAACGCAGAATTGCTAAATTTGTCATTTAAATAAATTGTAACAAATAATTTCTCATGTGACGATATATCGCACTGAACCATACGAGTTTTCGCTGAAAAATGTATAAAGAGAAGATAGGTATACGTTTATTTATAAATAAGTAGTAATAATTTTAAGAAATGTCGTTTCTGATTGCACGGCAAAAAGTTAAGTAAAAAAAAACCTTATAAAAGTGGCTTTTTGTAGAAAATGGAGATTTTGGGTTGAAATTTGATTGATACTTTGGTGCTGAAAAAAGTGGCAAATGGTTTTACTTAAGAGCTTTTTCTTTCAAAAAATAAGCGTTTTACTATTTAATTGTATTGAAAAACTTTTGGGAAGAGAAATATGGTCAGAAAATGGTTTATAAAAAAAGGTAAGAGGTTAGGAAATTAAAAAAAAGAAAGAAGAAGAAGATGGGAGACAAGTACAGAGTCAGCTATCTGGTTTTAAATCATCAATATTTTAATTTTACCATATTAAAAATGAGATTTCGAACAAATCCTTTTAACAAAATGTTTATTGGTCTTTTGAAGATTTTTTTATGCAAAAATCCCATTTTCGGAAAAATTTTGGTTGTCTAGTTCTGTACTGCAACCCTTGAATTATCAAGTGTCCGGAAATTTTTTGACCGCAGTGATAGCACAGATAGCCACTATATCTCTGAAAAAATCTTAATTTTCGCTGAGAGCACAATGAATTATGTGATTTTTAAGAGACATTAAGTAAAAATCTCAAGTTTTTGCATTTCAGATAGATGGTGGGAAATCTAAGAAACAAAAGAACAATGAACTCAATTACACAATTTGAAGATCACTCTTTTCACCATAAGTATAAAGAAACAATCAGTTTTTACGACAAAAAACAATCGAATTAGTGTTTACCCTGTTGATTTACATAATATAAATTATAAAAAATTATAAACGAAGAAGAATATTCAAGAAGTTGAGAAATTTTCTTGAGTATCACTATATTACTGCGTGACAGTTTTTACAACACTGACATTGATGGAAACATCTTTAGAGCGGATCTTGCTATTTGTACTTTATAATGCGGAATGCCTGCTTTGTACAAAATCTTTGGAAAGAAATGCTTCAGTATTGTTGACTGATGAGTTTATTCATTAATATGATTGAATGTACGTAATTTTCAGAAGATATACATATCTACAGTTCCCAAAATATATAAATGATAATATAATAATAATAATAATGAGAATAATAAATATATAAATTTATATATAAAATATATATACTATTTTGTTTACAATATAACCCTAAAATACTTAAAATTACGTTTTAATATAACCAGTCAATTTTTTGGTACAATATTTTTAATTAGCATGAACTTTTACGTGTTTGTTATCTAAAGAAAGATTTTCTATCTCCAGTTTTAACAGCATCCACTCAATATTAACATACTTGCAGGATTAGTAAAAGCCAAAATATTTTTGTGGTATAGATTCAACTTTCTAATATTTCAATGTAATTTGTTCAGTAAATTAGTTCCTTATTATCTCTATTTTAAACATATTACAGTAAAATTGAGAAATTTTATCTAACAATTATAGATAGTATTTGAGCGTAAACGGAACAATAAAAAAAATCTTCGTTTGAATCAAGCCAATTCTTTCTTTGGCGTAAGGCCAAACAAATAGTTGTTTGATTAAAATAAAAATGTATTTGGTTCAAAACACCATTGTTTAACTCAAACAAATTTTGAGCCATAGGTTGTTTACTAAATGGGATCTTATGACGTTAATTTCTACGATTTTTTTTTGTAAACTGAACCGATTTAAAGCTGTCCACCATTTTTACTTTGTAATCTTTAATGCGAAATTCGTAAGTAGAGGCCCCAAAACCCCCCGGTAACATATTTTTACGCAAATTCCATAATTTTTTTGTAAAACTTTCCACCATTTTGAATTTTGCATTTTTAATACGAAGTTCGGAATCAGCGACCTCCCCAACCTATTAGATGATGTAATTTTTGTAATAGCCCTGACTGGGATGTCCCGCGGATATTTATTAAACTTTGAGCAAAGACAGGAGTAAAAGATTGAGATACCCCAGGGACTGTGCTTATAGTGATATATGGTCTTGTTATATAAATGTGGTTGTTCGGTGGAATTTTAGGTATTCTATCGATACCGTATACTTGGAAAATACGAGCTGTCAAAAGAGTATCTTCCTCGTAACGTAGTTCAGCATCGTATGGAATTTCAGAAGTACGATGAGGCTTGGAAGGGTGTATCGGTGTGAGAGTTGAATTAAAATGTTCGTTATTTGCCGTTCGTATAAAAACGTAATAGTTCGAAGAACGCTCTGCTGTTTTCAACCAGGTGGGTAGGCTGTGGTCGTCGTATTTTTCGATCTTTCCGGTATAAGAATAGCCATCCTTCATTGTTACAATAAGGTTGTCTAGAAGAATTGGACCAAATCCATCTGCACCTAATTTTGTAAGAAAAAAAGGACATTTATGACTTTTTTTACCCTAGTAACTTAAACTTTTTACAATTCTTACAATTCTCTGGTTTATAATGTCAACTATGTATAAATAAAAAATGTCTTTACCGAAGTAATTTTTCGATGCGCTCTTCAACTCCGAATTCAACGGCCACCTTAATAATTTTTGCGATAATTCAAACGGTTCTCGACATAATCACAAAGAACTATGAACTCTACAGTTATTCCAGACAACTCGTGTAAATTCTAGTTAATTACAAAAAATCGAGTACAATTCAATGATTCGTTTTGAATAAAAATAATCTGTCAAATTGTCAACTTTACAGAATGAGATGATATATGTACCTATATTTTGCAAACGGTTAGTGGTAGAACTGTAAACTTTCTTAAAATTTCGTTAAACTTAAAAAACAAAGAATATTATCCTGATTTAGTGTTAAAATTTTTAATATTTGGTAGTGAGTGTATAACGAGAACCGTTTGAGTTACCACAACAGTAATGTGGTTGTTTGATAAACTGAGAAAATAAATATATCGAAATTATGAATGTGCTCCTTTTTGCAAAAGAAAATTTATATACTCACTTATAGTGCGAATTCAGACTTCCAACAAAAACATTAATAACCAGACGTATATTGTATTTTATGAATATACATTGTTCATATTTTAATAACCAGTGTAATTATTAATAATAAAGTACGATGCTTTCTTTTTTCTCACGACTTTTTCTGCCAGTCTGACCGTTTGTTAGTATTGGCTATGGGCGTAACACATACAGCTACATTATGTGCATAAGTGACAATAGTGAACATGCAATTTAGCAGCGCCACCAAGTGAAGCATTTTGGAATTTTTGGTTATATAATAATAATATGCTTATGCGGAACAAATTCTTAGTTTCTTTAGTTGTGTGTGTGTGTATGTAACGCACATAGTCAATACGAGTATGTCAGTTTGACCTTCTTATAACATTGTTTTTCCATTTAAAGTTATTTCCATTGCATAGAAATGCTTTATTTTCCATTAGAAACTTAAAATTAGAATAGCAGTTTGTCAGCATGTAAACAACAATTAAAGCCTTGGCACAGATAACGTCGGAAAAACAAAAATATGTTTACCTGGAATCTTTGTTCAAACTGTGAGCATATGTTGATATATAACGTTATCTCTACCGAGGCTTCAATTTTTTCTTGAGTTTAGAATCATTTAAAGTTAGCTAAAATAATGTACAAAGATGTTATGATTGATAATAAACATGTTTTTAGGAATAATTAAAGGCAAGCTCAATTCTCTATTAATTCACTCAGAAAAATGTTTTTTGGATTCCAAGAAAAAAAATATTCTGTTAATTCATGGTATAACCATGAGAAAACCATAACAATCATGGTTTTTTGCGTGTATCTAAGCTAATACGCAAAATATTCCAAACAAAAATTATAGATTTCATTGAGATAGGGGAAACCACCCTACAGTAGATAGGAAAAAATTCAACAGCATTTAAATGCATCAGTTTCCAAAAATAAAGAAAGATGCTCATTGTCAAATAAAGCTTACATATTCAATTGAGTATTCTTATAGAAAAAAATATCACGAAATTAATTAATTAGCTGTATTAAACATTTTTATTAGACCTGGTCAAGGGTACGATTTTGACACCTTTGTCCATCAATAGATAATCGTTTCTGGTATTGCTCCTGGGCAAGTCAGAATACTCAATTCTGGATAATTATAATTTATCATTAGTATACATACATACATACATTGATTAGCAGTTCGAACTCGAAAGTTCATTGCCTCACTACCCGATTCAGGTAGTGTTTCTAGGTGGATATTTACTACCAATGTGGGCCCACCACACCCACGACGGGCCAACAGCACGCAGTATTTCCTGAACGGTCACCCATCCAAGTACTAACCGCGCCCAACAATGCTTAACTTCAGTGATCTTACGAGAACTGGTGTTTTCAGCGTGGTATCGCCGTTGGCATCATTAGTATACTTACAATTAAAATCAATTTATTGAGTAAATAATAGTTGAAACTATGATTATTTTACAAAAAACGCAAAAGTTTAAATTATTGACATGATGTTTAATTCTCATACAATTTAACCTGACTTGCGATGACAGAAAAGTGCAGCTTTTTTACATACCTTAATCCTAAAAATTATATCTTTTCCGAAAGGCTCCTTAAAACACAATTAAAATTTATGAGCTTTTTAATAACTAATAATTTACACTATTTTCTTAGTTTATTATTTACAATAATTTGAATTTAAAAACTTCACGAGTCAAAATAAACAAACACAACCTTTAACTTAAAATAACTGTGAGACAGTCGCAGAGCTGCCAATTTTGACAGGGACATTTTTTGTAATTTTCCGATTATCTACTGTTGGAAAATGTAATATCCAATAAAAAGCCCTTAAATATTCATAAATATTAAAGAAAGAACACTGTGTGTTAATAAATATTGTTCATTAAACTTCAAGCTTTGATTCTAATCTATAAACATGTCATAAAAATGTTTCATTAAGTTAAAAAGTATGAATAAAGAAGAGGTGAAATTTTTTTTTTCAGCTTAAAAATAAATTGTTTGCTCTCACTCATTAATTAATGATAAAATTTCAATGAAACTTCGTCAGAAGATATAGTATCCTTGCTGAAACGTTAAACTAACCAAAGTAATGAACATTTTTTGTCAGTTTTCCAGTTAATTAAGATTATCTACTGTAAATCATTATCTACTGTAGGGTGGTTTCCCCTACATATTTTTTGTAACATATATTTTTTTGTACGAGTGATAGTTTTCGCGAAAATTAGTGATACATCGATTTTCATGAAAACCCCATAAAAATCATGGCTTTTTTCGTTTATCTAACACTAAACACACTAGATTTTACCTAAAAGTATAGTGGTTTTGTTTAGAGCCCTCTAGATTTTTCCCAGAAAATCACTATATTGTAACTAACGATCCAATGTTTGTTTCGGGAAATAATAGGTTTCCATAAACACCTAGGGCGCGCGACTGTTGGATCTCGCGCTTCGCGCTCGATCATATATTTATCTCGCGCTTCGCGCTCGATTATGTATTCACCTCGCGCTACGCGCTCGGGCGTATTTGCATCGCGCTTTACGCTAGGCTCCTCTAGATTTTTGCACTTCGTGTTCGACTTCGATGAAAAGAAAAAGTTTGTTTGCAAATATTATAAAATTATCAAAACCTCTACATATTAAGTGATTGTTAAATTTATTTTTATTTCAGACTGAAAAGGAACTTTATTTACTCAAGGTTCTATCGACCTTAAGGAACACATTCTCATACAGACACTCGCGCTTCGCGCTCGATATTTGATTTGAAAATCATTTGAACCGTACGATAGAAACAAAAAAGTTTGAGCGCACTTACGGCGTGCGATTTGGTAAATACACTGAACGCGCACTTTGTGTTTCGTGTTATATGTTCTTCATATACAAAAATACTAAGTTTGTATTTGATTTCAAATGAAAAGTAATGATATAATTCAGGCGACAAATTTTATTAGTTAACATTTTATTTTAGCTTGTGCCGTTTATCAAAAAAGTTAATTTTTTCATTTTCAATATATTCTTACCACAAAAATTGATTACGGGTTTGTAAGTCTTTTTTGAATGCACAATTTTTGTTCATTTATATGTTTTCGTACCTTGCATTGTTTTTTCAAAAATTTGATTTTTTTTACTGTCAATGTTATTTTCACGAATAAAACAAAAACCACCCATCCTATCGAAACATGAGTCACAATAAATTTGTACCTCTTCCTTGGATGAACAAATTTTGTTTTGGTCATTTTTTCGTAGCTGGTAATATTCGTCTGAAAATTTGATTTTTCTATTTTCAATGCTGTATTTTACAAATAAAACAAAAACTACGCGTCATATCAAAAAGTGAATAATAAGAAATTTGTAGATCTTTTTTAGGTGCACAATTTTGGTAAGATGATCTTTTCTGGTATCTTGCATAGTTTGGCAGCAAAATGGCTTTTTTGATTTTTCATTAATTTTTTGTGCGATCAAAATTTGAATTTTTTATTTTTCAAAAAATTCAAAAAGTTGTTATGAAAATATTATAGCGTGTTCAGGAATCAACGTTTTTCTCCTCTTGACTTTTTTTCATATCG